>JAJOZX010013505.1:0-86073 GCA_023014485.1 Bathynomus jamesi
ATGGTGTTTTTTTTTTCCATATTTCTACGGTCGACCTGAAATACCGTGTATATATAATATATATCTATATATATAATATATATATAATATATAATATATATATATATGATACCTAAAATCAGCATGCTGCCCCCACTGCTACTATGAAAAACTGATATTAATAATAAACAAAAATGCATGACGTATATATATATATATATATATATATATACATACCGTATTTCCCGGCGCATAAAGCGCACTTTTTTTTTCCCCAAAAAATACTCCAAAAATTACCCTGCGTGTTATACGGCGATGGTACACATTTTTGGTAGGGGAGGGATGGTCGTATTATATTTTGGCTGTATATCGTCTCGTGGCACATTTTTTGCACTATACACTGAACAATTACCTTTAGGAAAAAAAATTCCTGTTATATTCAGTATTTACTCTTAACATTATAAATGCAAATTAAAAGAAAAAAGAAATTTTTATTATTGAACCTAAATATAAAAATAATAAATGGAAACAAACTGCCATATGTTTATTCATCATCACTGCTGCTATCCTCATGATCCTCAGCGCTGTCTTCGAAACCCGAAACTTCTTCATCACTGTCGCTCTCCGTGTTGGAACTCTCCACTGTCTTTGTATAATATAGTCATCCTCGGTACCATCCAGGGCATTACTTATGCCACATTTCTTAAAAGATTTTATTATTATCTCTCTTCTAAAACTGCTCCCATGATTCTTGACCCACTGACACACCCGTCACAGCCGCTTTAATCCGTCCTGTAGGTGTCAATTCGTGAGTTGGGGCAGCCATCCATTTATTCCATTCCTCACGCATGAAGTTTTGGAATGGTTTGTTTATTGATACATCCAAAGGTTGCAATTGCGAAGTAAGGCCACCAGGAATTACCGCTATCTTTGTCTTATAATTTATAAACCTCTTCTTAAATGTATCAGTTATGTGGGCTCTGAACTGATCCAATACTAACAGGAATGGTTTCTTTAGCATCCCACCAGGACGTTTTTGCCACACTCTTTCTATCCAAACTTTCATGCCATCCTCGTCCATCCAACCTTTTGGATGGACATGAACATGATACCATTTGGTATTTTTTCTTTTGGAGTGTTTTTCTCTAAAAATTAACATTGGTGGTAATTTTGTGCCATCAACATGTTAAAATTGATTGTACATGTAAAATTACCAGTAATGTATATGTAAAATTAATTGTACATGTTAAAATTAACTCGTTAAAATTGTACATGTGAAGTGAGGTAGGAGGTATATTTTTTCCTAAATTTTTATTTTCCTAAATTTTCTCTTCAAAATTAGGGTGCGCGTTATACGCCGGGAAATATGGCGTATATATATATATATATATAATATATATATATGTGTGTGTGTGTGTGTGAAACTCACAAGGAAAAGAAAAATGATTCCAAGGCCTTTCATGATTCAGAAGTACACCTCGTCAAGGAATGAAGGGAGCAAGCGAAAAGTCCAAAATATATACAGCGGGCGGAAACAAAAAGATGTTAATTTTCATATCTTCCCACTTTACTTAAAGCAATTGTTATCAATGTAGTCTTTAAGTATAATAATACTGTTAATCATGCCTAAAAAAGAATAGCCCGGATAATGTGGTTGGTTGTGTGTATTCGATCGGATGTACAAAATGTAACTCAGTATATAGGCAAACGGGTAAAACGTTAGATATTAGGGTGAAACAGCATAAATATGCGTATAGAAGAGCAAATAATTCTAATGCAGTGGCTAACCATATCACAGTGGTGTAGTGCTGTGGGAACGCGTGGGAACGGCGTTCCCTTACTTTTTTTGGTAGACGGAACGGCGTTCCCTCACTTTTTTTGTAGTACGGAACGGCGTTCCTCACTATTTCAAATAAATCCGAACTTACAAATCTCTAACGTCATGAAATTTTAATTCCCCCCTAGAAGAAATATGAGAAAGAATCATTAACTGCTTCATTTCTTTTAGCTTCGACTGAGGCAATGCTAGCCTATAAAGATCTGGTGAAACAGTCACCACGGCGTACCAGTTGTTAACTTTTTTTGTTAATCATTCCAGTTGTTAGCTATTTTTATTGATCGTACTGTGTCGTATATCTAATGACACTGGAAATACTGCATCTTCAACCTTGGAATATATCCTAATATCCAGTGCATATGACCTCAAATATCACTGAAATTGGTCATATTTCAAAAGATTTCCCGGGGGGGCTTACAGTGCCCCCGGACCCCCAGCTGTATGGGCTCGCCGCGCTCGCCATTGTCCCCCCCGCATCTGAATAACACTTTCAAAATGCGTTCCCTCACTTCTTTATTTAGCACTACACCACTGACCATATGTATAGATGTATTGTAGCATCAATGGGATAGTTCTAAAGCGCTCGTTAAAACAGGGTTATAATTGAAAGAAATATTCTAGAATGTGCATTTATCCATTTTAAAAATAATATCAATAACAGTGCGGGAATGTATAAATTGATAATATCCTGTTTAAATTCCTTCTGCCTCTCACTAAGTCTTGTTAATTATGTGTTAATCTTTGTTTCCGCCCCGCTGTATACTGTATATATTTTGGCTTCTCGCCTGCTCCCTTCATTCCCTGACGAGGTGTACTTCTGAATACACGAAAGGCCTTGGAATCATTTTTCTTTTTCCTTGTGGGTTTACCTCATTCATTCATTTCACGTGTTTAATTGTGAAATTCATCCCATATATACACACACACACACACACACATACGGTATTGTTTAAAAACTTTCTCGAAATACCTTCAGAATACATTTATCAAATAAAGCTCGGAGACTTAACAGATGAGTAAATTTAGTCTCCATGCCATGAAAGGGATCAGCATTTATTAAATGTGACACTACTCGCTACTATTTCGTTTCTAACGTATTTCTCTCTATTAAATTAAAATAGTTCATTATATGCGAGACCCTCCCTACCTTACACTGTAAAACCATAAACACAATTTGAGAGATAACTGTACAAGAATGGCGTATATATCAGTTGAAGAATCAACCGTAGGATTCATACGTTTGGAGCATCCCTCTAACTTTTTAGAAGTCTTTCTTTTTCGTTTTACTCCTCGGTGACCTCCTCCTTCGTCGTTTTTTAGCCCCTTTACCTCGCATTCTCATTTTCACAACATTTTTACGTCATTAATAATATAATCTAATTTCTTGCACGATGTAATTCTCTTTTCAAAGCTTCTTTAGGTTTGACACAGTGACTGACGTGCACAGACTTTCAGAAGGGCAGGGGCTCAGTTGAAAAAAGGGCACTCCCCTAACAGTTTTAAAAATGAAATCCGCAATGCCATATAGGCTATATATATGTATACACACACAAAGAAAAATTTTAAAATTGTATGTGGTAAATATTCTTAAATTCCATTAAATTCAATGCATTATTTTTGTATATAAAGCTGATTAAAGAAAATAAATGAAAATTTGTTGTAAAAAGGCATGTTTTTATTGCAAGATTGCATCGTTTTATTGCATCGTTTTATAATAAATAATCTAGGTATTTTTTCACTTTTAATGAAAATTGTATTGTTTTTAAAAATCAATTTCATATTAAAAGTGAGAAGGTTATGATATGTTGTTTAATAAATCATTTATTAATTTAATGAAATTCATGCCAGTACTAAAACCCAAATCCATCGTTTGACACACTGGTGTACTAATGGGCCTAGCCTAGTAAGGGACGTGGACGTTTTTACCAACTTTACGAGTAATGTCATACAATATTTTTTGGAGTAATGTCACACTGCTTTGGATTCCAACTTACCATAATTATCAGTGAGAAATCACTAGTTAGCTTAGGTTAACGTAAATAAACAAACAGTAAACAATACACCCACATACCCGAGAGACGCAATCAACAGTGAACAGCTGCAGTCAGTGTTACCACTAGGGACGCCCTCCCTGATTGACAAAATAATAGTAACGGTATGTTAAGTTTATTATTCTAATAAAAAAATCATAGATCAAAGTAATTCCAGTTTTGAAAATCTGTTGAAGTAGCAGTAACTAAATAAAAATATAACTAATTAATTCAAATTTATGTCGAATCAATATATTTATGAATTTTGACTAAAAGGGCACTTTTGATATGAAGAAGAAAAAGGGCAGGGGCTCAAGCACCCCAAGCCCCCCCCCTGTGCACGTGCCTGGACTTTGACACCAGTCATCACATCTTCAATCGTGTTAATACCTGACTGTAGAACCTTCCGACCAAGATATTTGACATCACTCTTTAGTAAAGGGACAGTTGTTCGTAATATAGAAGAAAAGATCGAACAGAGTTCATTACCGCATTGGTATCTCACACCACGGTACACGACTAAAGGCTTTTGCATCATACTGTAACACATCGAAAGTGAAGTTTCACTGTTTAGCTCTCATAACTGAATGGATAGTTTTGACCTACAACCGTTCTTATATGTATCACAATACTGTTTATTTGGTTAGAAATAACTTTGACATAATAGGGATTATCATAGTTATGCTCAAACCTTTCCTCCATGATCATGTACATGCGCAATGCGTAGCAAACACACCTGAATGTCTCCTAGAAACTGATGTTCCACGATATTACTGTAAATGTAACACATAGGAGGTCTGTCTAGCAGACTTTCCAATTTTAGGTGATGTAATAAACTAACCTTATCATGCGGTAGTTCGTGAAAAGTATCTCTTTGGAAAGCAAAATTGTATCTTCTATTTGGTAGAATCTTGAACACTTTTTTGTCCTTAATATTTTTTTCCGCCTCCGATCTAAACGATAGAGCATGTTTCGATCCTGCAATCCATGCTACTGGTCAGAAGACATGGTGTATACTATTAGTCTTATTAATGCATTAGTTTTTATATAGGAGTTGAAACTCTCTGGGTAGCGAAGCCATTTTACCAGTACATTTTTCGTTTCCCGAACCTTTGTTTCCTAAGATTTTCTCAATTTTAAACATCATCTTGCCTAAAGTGAACGTAACCTTCTAAAGTTTTTCGTCATAGAAACCACCCTCAATTTTTTTACAATTTAGGTCTTCAACATAGTACATAACCACCCATCCTAACTTTAAAAATCTTGTGTGTCCATCCTTGTTCAAAACTTTTCTTGAACGTTCCTCCTGGTCGTGAAACACGTACATAAATAATCATCGATTTTGAAACGTTCTACCAAGGACGCTGCTATGGTTCTATTTTTCGGTTTTGTATATACGTCTCTTTTAAAAACTTCATTAGGAGTTGTACCAATCATGCGATGATAAGGACGATTGTAGGGTAATACTAACTGACTGAGAATGTCTATGTATCTGCAAGTATTTTTGTGCGTAAAATAACGATGCATGCACTCCTTGATGGTTCGATGTACCCTTTCGGCTAAAGACGCCTTATGCACTGAGTTGCTGCTGTAATAACTATGTTAAACTCCGCCAACATGTTTTGAAAAGAACTCTTTCCTTAAATCTGTACAGAAGTAGGCTGGTATTCTATTTTCCTTTAACACCATAGACTGTAGCTTTAGCAACTGCGTTTGGCGCTTTATTTTTAAGAGGTACAAGCCATAAGTATCTGGAGAAGACGTCAATTACAACTAGAATATACCTGTAAACATCATTATACGACGAGTAAACTAAATAAAAAAAAACTTTAAATCACAATTACATCTAAACCAACAAAATACACTTTTTTTTATATCCCACCGTGCCCAAGACTGGCTTTTGAGTATTACATGCCTTCACCCTCAGCGCATTTCAAATCTCTCTCCATGTTGCCAACTAGTGTTTTATATTTCAAAGCATTACATTTTACATACTGTATATTAATTTCATACAATTAAATCAGTTTACTACACTCCCCCCCCCCCCCTAAAAAAAAAACCACTTAAACTTCCCATTAAAAATCAATACACAACAATATTAATTTCATATCAAATATTAAAATTTTTAAAACTCTGTCACTTGTATTCTTTTCTGAATAAAGTTTTTTTAATTTGAATATTTGGAAGACGCTTCCTCCGAGAAGTACCAGTCACTGTGGGACGCTGGTCTAGTGTGTTACAAACCCTTCCTCGCCTTCACCGTTCATCCAGCGAAGTTATATCTTTATATGCTCTAACTGTCGTTAGGATATAAAAGATTTCCTTATACATCGATATGAACTCTGAAGTTTTTAATTGAAAAAACACGTGAAAAGATAATAAGCGCTCGCTTAGAGCGTTTTGTGCATATATTGACTTTTCATGATAATAATGTAATATCCGACCGTGTACTCGCGCAGCTTTTGAATCTATAGTTCAAAGATTAAGAATTATGAAAATGTTACATCCATTTGTAAAGTAGGAACAAAAATAATCCTAAATAAACATAAGGTCTGTATATCGAGTATAGAAAGCCTCATATATTAAACGGGGCATTATTTAAAAAAAGAATTTGTTGTATTGTGCAAAGCAATGAGAGTGTAACTATTTCCGCCATCATTTGTAAGTTTACCATACTAATAAAAAAAAAATTCTTGTCTTGTTAATAAATATGGCATGCATATGCAATGTATTATTATTGTCTGTTTAAGAAGGAAGGGAAAAGGTGTAAGAAAATTTAAAGAAGAGTGAAAGTTTTAAAGCAAAGCGAAGAGGTTGAAAGGAAGGAAAGAAATATAAAGTGAAAATTTCAAAGTAAGGAGGAGGGAATCAGAGTGAAAATTCTACACTACTACTACGCACTAACAAATGGTTCTAACTGGGGATTTAAGGAAAGATAAGCATCTAGTCTCTTTTTAAGGGATTCGATCGAATTACTTTGAACTTCGCTGGCTGTCCCATAAATTAACTATGTATACGATTGAGGAAAAAATATTTAGCTTCATTAGAATTAAAATGCTTGCCCATTAATTTGAGACCATTACCATAAGGTCTATCTGCATTTCTAAAGGTGAAATATTTTTCGGCGTTGGCATTAAGAAAATCTTTAATAATTTTAAACATATGGATTAAATCTCCTCGAATACACCTTTTTATAAGTGAGAATAAATTTAACATTTATAAACGGGCAGCGTATGATTTGTTTCTAAGTTTAAGCTGAGCCCTTATATTGAATATGGAGACGATCACTAGACACCGGAGAAATACCGGGCATCCTGAAGAGCGCGAACATAGTCCCAATATATAAAGGAGGAGATCGATCCGAGGCAAAAACTATAGGCCAGTGTCGCTTACATCTCATCTCGCTAAAATATTTGAAAGAATAGTTAGATAGAAAATCTGACCTTTTGGAAACTCGGAAAAAATTCAATGATAACCAACATGGGTTTCGGTCAGGCAGATCATGCCTATCCCAACTAATGGACACTACAACAACATTATTGATGCACTTGAAAGTAATTAAAACTATGATGTAATATATACAGACTTTGCCAAAGCGTTCGACAAGTGTGACCATGGAATCATAATACATAAACTGAAGTATATGGGAATAACAGGAAAAGTAGGGAAATGGATACATAATTTCCTTAGTGAGCGGCGGCAAGTCGTTACAGTACAAGGAGTATCTTCATCAAAATCAGAGGTCCTCAGCTCAGTACCACAAGGAACAGTATTAGCTCCACTACTCTTCATAATCATGCTAACTGACATAGATGAGGACGTTACCAGAGACAGCACAGTAACATCCTTTGCTGATGATACAAAGGCCAGTAGAAAAATAAAAAACCCAGAAGATATAGGATCTCTACAAACCGACATGAACAGAATCTACAAGTGGACGGAAGACAAGAATATGAAGTTTAACACTGAGAAATTTCAGCTGTTACGGTACGGAAAAAGAGAACACCTAAAATCCATGGAATATTATACCCAAACTGGACAGGAAATTCAGAGAAATTCCAGAGAAAAAGATTTAGGGGTTGTAATGACAGATGATGCGAAATTTGAAACACAAAATAAGATAGCAGTAAACAGAGCAAAGAGAATAACGGGGCAGATACTGAGAACCTTTAAACGAAGGGATAGGAATGTAATGATTCCTCTACTGAAAACAATGATCATACTCAAATTGGAATACTGCTCGGTCCTAACATGCCCATATAAAAAAAGACATTAGACAGCTAGAAGGGATTCAGAGAAACTTCGCAGCCAAGAGCAAGGGGTGCAAAGAACTAAATTACTGGGAAAGGTTACGCGAACTAAACCTATATTCACTGGAAAGGAGAAGAGAGAGATACACCATTATTTACATTTGGAAAATAATGGAGAAACTAGTCCCTAATCTTACTCTGAACCCTCTAACTCCCCAAACAACAGTGGAAAGTAGAAAAGGAAGACTGTGTCGACTTAGGCCTGTTCAAAAATCAACTTTTTCTTATTTTCATAGGTTTCTGTACATTTTCCCATGCTTTTTGACCCGAAAAAGCCGAAAATCACAACTATTTTGACCTAGGATGTTGGGAAGCATTGCCGCATGGAGCTTTAAATTTTCTGCCTTGAAATCGGCCAAAGCGCCAATTCCGGGGTCCCTTGAATTGTGTTTTGCACTTTAACTTTTGATCTAAACAAGATAGAGCAACAAATTAGGTATCAAATGAAAGAGCATAAAATTAATAAATAATAATAATATAATATAATAATAAATAATAATAAATAAATAATAATTAATAATAATAATAATAATAATAATAATTATCTATCATTTTTCAGGAAACAACAGAAACTCAATCAGAATCTAGAAAACCATCTACAAGTTACAACTTCACAATGGCATTAAGCAAGGAGCTGAGGGAGCTCCGTGGGCGCACAGTTGATATCTCAGAACCTCCACGTACTGTCCACAGGCAGGTGTCAACTGGGCCATCTACCAGATCTCTCACTGAAACTTTCCTGGTTGGATACCCTTCAGCTTTTATCAGTGGTTCCCAGCTTCCCACCAACAGACAGGCGTTCCAGTATTTCCTTAATCTTCAGAATTTACCGGAAAATGCAGGGAGGCCCATGGTTCAAGACCTTGCATATGAAACAGTTGAATCTATCATCCCATTCTGGCAGATGGCTAGGATCAAGACAATGACCAAGTACAACGCAATGAAGCTCTTCATGAAACTACATGAGAAACATCGTGCTCTGGTGAAAAGCAAAGGAAGAGCAAGTAACCCTGGAGGAAAAAGAGGAGCATTTGTGCTGGAATTAGACAGCCTGTTCGATATAGGAGCTCCAGATGCAATCCAGGAAATACAGAACAACAGACTGTTATCCAGAGAGAAGAAAGATGAGGATATCAGGTTCTACGAAGACCAAAAGACTGAGAGGAAAGGTCATATGTCTGGTCATGACAAGATTTTTGAGACAAGATCCCTGCAGCAAGCAGCGAGGAATGAAAGACTGCAGCATAGACAAGAACAAGGTAAAACTAATTACTTTGAACGTCACAAAAAGTTTTAAGTTTTACTCCATTGCGATATTTAGCATGTACTTAACAATTACTGTCTTAACATGTTGTACTATTTTACAGCTGCAGCAGAACAAGAGGCAGTTGTTCATGTGGATGACATTACCTGGGGTGACTCAACTGACAACGACGCTAACACAGAGGACATGGATTACCATCAGCCTCGTCCTGGATGTTCTCACCATCAAGACACTGTGACTAGTGTGACTTTGACGTTTCCAAGGAAGGTCATGGAATGTGATGTCATCTGCAATACAGCTGATCGTCTTGGTTTATCAGACAATCAAGTTACTGCCATGGTTTCTGCCACCTTGAAAGCTGGAGGGGCTGATCTGGATAACTTCGTCATCTCAACCTCAACAACACGTCGCAACAGAATGCTGTCCAGGTATAATATCAGCCAGAGTCACATGTCCAAGTTTTGTGAAAACCCCCCACAGTACGCTGCCTTACACTGGGATGGAAAGTTGCTCAAAGATGTCTTGGGCAGTGAACCTGGAAGTACCTCAGAGACTTTAGCTGTGCTAGTGTCTGGTCCACCTTCATACACTGAAGGAAAGTTATTGGGAGTACCTGTCATCGACAATTCTTCTGGCACAGCTCAGGCTGAGGCTTCAATGGATTTACTGGAGACATGGGAACTTACGGATAATGTTACTGCCCTTGTTTTTGACACTACATCCAGTAACAGTGGAGTTCACAGAGGAGCTGCCAAACTGCTAGAGAAAATGCTGAACAAAAAGGTGTTTTATCTGGCCTGTCGACATCACATCCTGGAAATCCTAGTAGGAGCAGTTTTGGGAAGGTGAAGGGGCCAGATAATCCCTGGTTTGAGCATCTGAAGGATGTTTGGACGGACTTGTCCAAGGAAAACCCAAAGATGCTGGCTATCAACAGCAAATGGCTGAAGGAAAAGAAGAAGAACAGTGAAGAAATACTCCAAGACATTCTAACAGCAGAAAGGCTTCCAAGAGCCGACTACAGGGAAATGGCTGAACTGACAGTCATTGTTCTTGGAGGAACGCCTCCTCGAGGTATTCACTGGAGTCGACCAGGCGCCATTCATCAGGCCAGATGGATGGCCAGAAACCTGTACTCCATGAAAATGCTGATGTTTGCAGATCAACTTGAGTACGACGAAGACACTGTATCAAAGCTGGAAAGACTCAACACCTTCCTTGCGCTGTTCTACACTCCTGTATGGATGATGTCAATGTCTGCTGCAGATGCTCCCGTGAATGATCTAAGTCTAATCCAGGACATGTTGAAGTACAAGAAAACTGACCCAGAGCTTGCTGATGCAGTACTTAATAAGATGGAAAACCACAAATGGTACCTGACGCAGGAAGTCGTGCCATTTGCCCTGTTCAGCAGTAGATTGAGTGACACATTGAAGCACGACATTGCTGCCCAGTTACATGCCACTGAGAAGCCAGACAGCTTCAGAACAGGAAAGCCTCTATTCCAGAGAGTCACAGCTAAGACCACCCTGGTTGATCTCATTGGCCCAGAATCACATTTCCTGCTGGACACACTGAACATTGGATCCGAGTGGCTTCTGGAACCTGTCACGTCTTGGCCACAGAATGAGGACTACAGAAAAGCGTTGGACTATGTTAAGAATCTGAAAGCGGTGAATGACATTGCTGAACGTGGTGTCAAGATGATGAGCGACTTTGCAAATGTCATAACAACAGATGCCAAGCAAAGGGACTATCTCCTTCAAGCTGTGGAGTTCAACAGACGCCGCTTTGACAGCTTCAAGAAACAAACTCTCAACAACTGACTGTGTAAATGTCATTATGAAATTAATCATCATGTAATGCTTTCACTTCTTGATCGATTAGACTTGTGACAAAATGTTAATCTCAAATTTGTGTCATGAATAAGGCGCCTTGTCTGCCTTGAGTGTGAGAAAACGAATTTTGTGATATTTCTGAAATCTTTGTATGTACCAATGTGCCATTTCTTGTTCCAAGACTATCATAATTGTATAAGTTAGAAAGAGGATTAAAAACACTTTAATTTGGTGCCTATTTTGTTGCTCTATCTTGTTTAGATAAAAAGTTATAGTGCAAAACATGATTCAAGGGACCCCGGAACTGGTGCTTTTGGGCGATTTCAAGGCAGAAAACTTAAAGCTCCATGCGGCAATGCTTCCCAACAACCTAGGTCAAAATGGTTGTGATTTTCGGCCTTTTCAGGTCACAAAGCATGGGAAAAAGTACAGAAACCTATGAAAATAAGAAAAAGTTGATTTTTGAACAGGGCTACTGTGTCGTGTTCCCAAATTAAAAGCGAGACAGGGAACATCCTTAACCCTGAAAGAAAATAGTTTTGTTGTGAGAGAACCAAAACTGTTTAATGAACTGCCCAAAGACAGCAGTAGACATCTTCAAAATAAGATTAGGCGCCTGGCTCAGAACAATCCCCGATGAGCCGGGCGTACCTGGCTATGTGAGGTGGAGAGTACAAGAAACCAACTCGCTACTTCACCAGGCCAACTCGAGAGGAGGGGCGACAAGCTTGACCTTCGTGAAATGAGGAATCATCGCGCGGAACCTTTGAAAGGAAAGGTGTATATATATATATATGTGTGTGTGTGTGTGTGTGTGTATATTATTTTTTATTTTTCTTATCAGGGTCCCCCTTGGCACTCCCCAGTCCCCACCCCATCTTATCACACTTATCATATCCCCCAATTACCCTTTCCACATAAATGCACCCATACTTTCGAAAATACAAAAATATTAAATAATGTACAAGAACTGAACGAAGTGATAATAAAAAATAAATTCAACAAACAGTTTTTGAGCAGAAAATTTATAATAATATAAAAGGATCAAATACAGAGTGATCAACTCCTGCTTGAATAATATACAGTATATGGAAGGAGAATTCTTTAGTGAAACTGGCATTTTAGACCACAGTTTTAGCGTATTAGATGAAAGAACTGATTATTTATGTCTCAAGCCAAATGTATTTCGAGGAACCACACTAGATTGCGCTTGTCCGTCCGTCCGTCATAATTTTGTGTCCACGCTATAACTTTTCAACCGCTGAACGTATGATAATAAAAACCCACTCTAATAGACAGAGTTTATTTCCACAACAGTTTCGATGCCCACTGGCATCCTCTTCCGGTGGATAAAAAAAAACGATTATTTCGTTTTTCTGTATCCACCCGAAGAGGATGCCAGTGGGCATCGAAACTGTTGTGGAAATAAACTCTGTCTATTAGAGTGGGTTTTTATTATCATATTTTGACCTTCACGTAGAAAAAGTGAAGTTTTTGCATTTACGCTGAACATAAATTGATGAAACTTCACACGTATATGGATCATCACAAGACGATGTGTCTTAAATAAGAATCAGATTCCTGCATGAAAGATCCAGGTCACAAATGGAGGTCGATCGAAGCTTTTTCGTGTCTGCTCTATAATTTTTCAACCACTCAACAAAAATTGATGAAACTTCATACAAGACGATGTGTCGCGAGGAAGAATCAGATTTTTTAACCAAAGGTCAAGGTCACAAATATAGACGGAGACACTGATGTTCCGACATAGTTCTTGTATTTGTTCTGGTATAAGGCAACCTACACTCTAAAAAAAATGTCCTTTATAGTGATGTAGCGGATGTCATTTTTTTCACATCTGCGGATGCGGATGAGGATGTTTGATTTCAACATCCGCGGATGCGGATGCGGATGTCTACATTTTCGTTATTTTTTAGGATATATTCGAGATTTGTTGTGTTTAACGTATATAATAAGTTATTATATAGAGAGAGCTGTAGCTATAATGTAGTATAATTGATTAATTGTACAATAATTGCTGTACTTTTCTCTGAACATATAAAATAATATCAAGCATCTAACTAATATAGAATCAATTAGTGAATTCGTTTGCAAATAAATTCGTTATATTTTGTTGAGTTTCAGCCACAATTAGAAACCATAATTGTGTTACCAGGATGCGGGACGTGAACCCAACTCAAATGCACATGCCCCCACCGACCTCTTTCCCCAACCTCCACCCTTATAGAAAGAGATCTTTAATTAGCTTGATAACTATTTATATTAAGTTTAAAGTTTTATTAGGCATATTTATAAATGAGTAATTAAAATAAAGTAAACTAAGATGTTCATCGTTTAATGTTCAAACTTAATTATAGGAAGGTTATGCTTAAGGAACATTAATTTTTCTGCCTTTTCTGCTGCCAGTCTGTTTCTCTTTTCATCATATATTAATCCAGCACTGCTAAATAATCTCTCGTTTGGTACGTTTGTTGGAGGACAGGCTAAATGTTTCCTTGCAAGTTTACTCAAGTATGGATAGATATTCTGCGTATTTTCCACCAACTAATAGGATTGTCACATGCAGCCAGGCGTTTTTTCTTGGTGATAGCTCTCGATCATTTTTACTACATCTTTTGACATCGCGTAGGTCTCGTCATTGCTGCTTGACTCAAGAAACTGAGAGACAGATTCTGTGATAGATTTGCTTGTTGAAGGTGTTGGTTCTGTCACTGAAACTTTTATTCTTTTGGTGGGTGGCGAAGCGACAGATTCAAGAATTGAAGCTCTTCAACTGCTTGCCAAGTGATGATTTAACTCGTTCTAATGTACTAGTGAAATAACTTAGCTTTGTAACGTGGATCTAAGTAGGTTGCAAGAGAGTAACTTCATACAAGAACAGCCTCTCGTCTTGTCGCTTGCATCACTTTTGCGCACAATGAACTAGTTCTATTAATATAGTAGAATTTGATAATTTCCGCTCATTAATGACGTTTTATCTCAACGGTCCACATCCGCACGACATCCGCAGTCCAAAGTGCGGATGCGGATGCGAGAAAATGTGCGGATGTTCCGCGATGCGGGTGCGGATGCGGATGCGAGAAAATGTGCGGATGTTCCGCGGATGCGGGTGCGGATGCGGATGTGACCTACATCACTAGTCCTTTATGTATATTTTCTAAATACTACTCCAAGAACGTTACGAAAATAGATGGAAAGTACAGTAGTCACTTCGATATCGTAAGAAGATATTAAATAAATATATAAAAAAGTACAGCAGTGAATTCTTGATTCGGAATGGACACGTGAGCTGATAGCGATGGTCTCCTTGCCAAATAATACACTGACAACGAATCCACCGGCCCTGGGTTCAATTCTCGACGACGCCAGGAGGCACACAGCTCACCCAGCTGTTCATCCTTCCATATGCAATAAAGTGGTTGGTAAATAAATGGGTAGCCTAGGTTGCCTAGTTAAGATGCTGGGCTGCTGATCGGGAGGTCGTGAGAGCGAGTCCGGGCGAGGATTGTAATTTCTGACCACCCATGGTGGGTCGTGGTTCAGATTGATTCTACGTTAAACTGAAGGTCTAAGGTAGAGCAATAAGTTTGGCCCTCGTCAGAATGAACATTCGGGCGGAAGCAGAACCAAGGTGTGTGTGTGTGTGTGTGTGTGTGTGTGTGTGTGTGTGTGTGTGTGTGTACCTTTCAACCTTTCAAATGTTCCGTACGATGATTCCTCATTTCACGAAGGTCAAGCTTGTTGCCCCTCCTCCCGAGTTGCCTAGTAAAGTAGAGAGCTGGTTTCTTGTGCTCTCCACCTCGCATAACGAGGTACACCCGGCTCATCTGGAATTGTTCTGAGCCAGGTGTCTAATCTTCTTTTGAAGATATCCACCGCAACACCACTCGTGTTCCTTAGTTTCTTTGGGCAGCTGGTTAAACAGTCTTGGTCCTCTCACAACAAAATTATTTTCCTTCAGGTTGAGGATGTTCCCCTGTCTCGCCTTTAATTTGGGAACACGACATATTCTTCATTTTCTACTTTCCACTGTTGTTTGGGTGGTTGTAGGGTTCATAGTAAGGTAAAGGACTAGTTCCTCCATTATTTTCCAAGCGTAAATAATGGTGTACCTCTCTCTTCTTCTTTCCAGTGAATATAAGTTTAATTGACGTAACCTTTTCCAGTAATTTGGTTCCTTGGATCCAGTGATTTTGGCTGTGAAGCTTCTCTGAATCCCTTCTAGCTGTCTAATGTATATTTATATATTATATATATATATATATATATATATATATATATATATATGGGATGTTAAGACCGAGCAGTATTCCAATTTTGGTATGATCAGTGTTTTCAATAGAAGAATCATTATATTCCTTTCCCTTCATTTAAAGGTTCTCAGTATCTGCACAGTTATTTTTTTTGCTTTGTTTACTGCTATCTTATTTTGTGTTTCAAATTTCGCGACATCAGTCATCGCAACACAAATCTTTTGCTTTAGAATTTATCTGAATTTCCTGTCCATTTGGGGTATAGTATTCCATGGATTTTAGGTCCTCCCTTCTTTCGTACCTCAATAGCTGAAATTTCTCGGTGTTAAATTTCATATTGTTGCCTTCAGACCAATTGCAATTGTAGATTCTGTTCATGTCTGTTTGTAGAGATCCTCTATCCTCTGGCAAAGGATGTTACTGTGCTGTCACTGGTAACTTCCTCATCTATATCAGTTAGCATGATTATGAAGACAAATGGAAATAATACTGTTCCTTGTGGTATTGAGCTAAGGACCTCTGACTCTGATGATATTTTTTGAATTGTAACGACTTGCCGCCGCTCACTAAGGAAATTGTATATCCATTTTCCTACTTCTCCTGTTATTCCCATATACAGGGTGTACATAAAGTCAGGATCTATTTTTGTGAAGCACTTAGAAATTATATGGAATTCAATCATAAAATGATAAAGTGGTAACATTTATTAAATAATTAAGAGTAGGATTCGACGTGACGCCCATCAGTATCCCTGCACAGCTCAAATCGTTCCGCAGCATTTCTAAACACATTCTGGAGCATTTGCGGGGTTATGTTATCTGCAGCAGTTCGTATACGTGTACGTAAGTTTTCAAGACTCGTAATCTTCGTCTGATAGACGTGAGATTTGATAAAGCCCCATGCAAAGAAATCTAAAGGGGTTAAATCTGGTGATCTCGCTGGCCAAGGTCTGTTGCTTCCGCGTCCGATCCAGCGATTTGGAAAACGTTCATTTAGATAATCCTGAACAATTTTGGCATAGTGACAAGGAGCACCATCATGTTGATAGACGACGGTACTAACAATCCTATCCCCGTCGTCTATCAACATGATGGTGCTCCTTGTCACTATGCCAAAATTGTTCAGGATTATCTAAATGGACGTTTTCCAAATCGCTGGATCGGACGCGGAAGCAACAGACCTTGGCCAGCGAGATCATCAGATTTAACCCCTTTAGATTTCTTTGCATGGGGCTTTATCAAATCGCACATCCATCAGACGAAGATTACGAGTCTTGAAAACTTACATACACGTATACGAACTGCTGCAGATAACATAACCCCGCAAATGCTCCAGAATGTGTTTAGAAATGCTGCGGAACGATTTGAGCTGTGCAGGGATACTGATGGGCGTCACGTCGAATCCTACTCTTAATTATTTAATAAATGTTACCACTTTATCATTTTATGATTGAATCCCATATAATTTCGAAGTGCTTCACAAAAATAGATCCTGACTTTATGTACACCCTGTATTTCAGTTTATGTGCGATGATTCTATGATCACACTTGTCGAACGTCTCGGCAAAGTCTGTAATATTACATCATAGTTTGCATTACTTTCAAGTGCATCAATAATGTTGTTATAGTGTTCCATTAATTGTGATAAGCATGATCTGCCTGACCGGAATCCATGTTGGTTATCATTTAATTTTTTCTGAGTTTCCAAAAAGTCATAGATTTTTTCTAACTATCGATAGTCGTGTGATTTTTCGATTTCCTTTTTGCAAAATTATGGAAGTACTTTGAATTAACCTTTATCGCTTCTGTAGCATCATCTTTTTCTGTATGCTTCTCAATTAGATCCTGTATGACGCAATCTATGCTCTGCAGTTTATCGTTTAATATTTTTCTGAGGTTTTCTGTGTGTATATATATATATATATATATATATGATGAATAAAACCACGAAAGAAAGGAAACACAAAATGGTGCTCAAGCGCTTTCGTCTAATGACATCCTCAGGAACACTGAAGTACATAAAAGGGTAACAGCCTATATATAGGTTACAGAAAGAAAAAAAGAAAAATAAATAACATACATACACACACCACACACATATATATATATATATATATATATATATATACATATCTATATATACATATACATACATATATATATATATACATACATACATATATAGATAAGAAGGGTAGAACACTAAATCTTTGGTAAACTTGTCTGCTACTTTATTAACTTTTAATTTGCATTTTATTTTTATATATATCGAAACCTGACCATAGGCAGAGTGTTAAAACCCGGGCAGTTTTCCAATATAAATTTGTATTTTTATAATCCATTTGATCTTGTGCTAAAAATCGATATTATTCCTTACAAATCTGTACGCCTCACTGATAATCCTTTAATTTTAATTTTTAATTTTTATTTTTACTTCTCTGTTTATTGCATATATATATATATATATATATATATATATATATATATATATATATATGTATATGTATGTATGTATGTTATTTATTTTTTTTTTTTTTTCTGTAACCTATATATAGGCTGTTACCCTTTTATGTACTTCAGTGTTCCTGAGGATGTCATTAGACGAAAGCGCTTGAGCACCATTTTGTGTTTCCTTTCTTTCGTGGTTTTATTCATCATAAATATTTTTCACGTGTTACTTTCGTGAAATAATTTTCATATATATATATATATATATATATATATAATATATATACACAGTGTATATGTAGTGTGTATATATATATATATATATTAAGTTCATGCCTAATATACACAAAGAGTCGAAATTACGTGTTTTGATGAAATTAGTGTTTTATTTACCGATGAAGCAATTCCTAATAAATTACTGAAAATTTTTTGCAAATTTTGAACGTGTCGTAACAATCTGTCCCATCTATTTTATATTCGAATAAATTTGCGTCTGAAGTTTTCTTAATTTTTTTATGTAATGGATATTTTTCATCAGTTATTGAAAACTTGTTAATTTTCCCTGATTAGACTCAAGCGCGAAGAAAACTTGTACATGCGCAAATAGTGCATGACTAAAAACAAAAAAATTAATAAATGTTCGGAATGGACCTTATTTTAAGGCTCTAAGCCAGTGCTCTTCAACCTTTTGCGCAGTCGTATACCCTTTGCAACATCACCAAATAGTCATATACCCTCGATACCTGGATCAGGAAAGAAAAGGAAAAAACCGTTTATTAGGATCACTTCCTCAAAAATTCAACAAAAATCACGATTCCCTGCAAAAATTATGAACTTATTTTATAAATAAGAGCTAATATATATATATATAATATATATATATATATATATATATATAATATGAATAATTATAATTAATGTGCTGGTTGTTGTTGGATTTTTTGCGATATTTTTGAAAACCTTGGAGTAAAGCGGTTTTCCAGGGCTCCCCCCACGAGCGTATCGAGATCCTGTATTGAGTTTCTCTTCTTCGATTTGATCTCTGTTAAATAGGAAAACTGTTCACACAGGTACGTTGTAGGCATACGAATGAGCACGGAAAGTGCCTTCTGGCTCAGCCTTTGGTATTCTGGAATGCAGAGAAGGGATACCCAGATGTCGCTATAGCTTTCGAAGGACTTAAAGGCCATTTTCTGACCGAAATCAGTCTTCAGGTAAATGAGCTCTCCGCTCAGTGATCCGATGTTAAAATTCTCATCGGTGAACGGTTGAACGACCCACAGCAGAGAGTTGAGATTTGAACTCGCGGTATCGGGAAAATATACTTCAAGATTTTCGCTGAGAAGCTTGAGATGCTCGTTGATGAGATGTACCATCTTTGAGTCCAACGGCTCTCTCCTGACATCTCTGACTCCCATCCACAGGTTTTCAGAAAGCCATCAAAAATTGGAAAATCACTGAAGTCGAGCTGTTTTACCTTCGATTGCCAAAGTTTGTTTTCGCTTGAGACTGTCCACTTTGCTCATAGCAGCAAAATATCTTGATTCTTTCCTTGAAGAGACGGGTTCAATTTAGTCAAGTGCTCAAAAATTGAAGCCATGTACGACAACTTCGCCAACCAGATATTGTTTTGAAGTTTGAATGCTTTCTCATCTTCCTCGTAAAAAAAACCACACAGTTCGTTCCTCAGTTCAAACACACGACCGAGAACCTGACCACGCGTCAACCATCGCACCTCAGCATGGTACAACAATTTGTTGAAGTCAGCCTCCATATTTTTGCCATATTTTATCAGTCCAGTCGTCATGTATGTATGTATACCCTCAAAAATTTCGTATACCCCGCTGTATACCCGTCTCTGCCGTATACCCCTAAATAGAATTGGTATACCCCTGGGTATACCGTATACCCAGGTTGAAGAGCACTGTTCTAAGCTACTTTTCCTAAATATCATAATCTCTAATTATTAATCTATAATATATTTAATATAAAATTGAAATTCATATTGTGCGTGTTATTGTGTATGCATTAATTACATCAAGGAAATTAAATGCACACTGTATTCATAGCTTACGGCTGACTGTTACTGTTACGAAATGTTAAGGTTTCATTCGCAACATAACCCTATAAACAATTTGTCCATCCAGAATTAATATAGCCATTTTAATTTTTTTAAAAAACATTTTTATATTATTTTCTTCTAAATATAAAATTAAGTTGTTTAATAAAATTGTAATGTAGAGCAAAACTATAAGTACCCACTATGTTAAGTAATCTTTCTAACACCGAGTGGCCCAATGGGATAAATCGGACACTACACATTACGTGGTAAAAAATGTATATTTGTTTCTTCATATACAAGTATAATGTGAGTAACTGAATGAATGGCAGTTAAATTACTGTTAAATAAAGATATTCTAGTAAAAAAATTACATTTCGGAGAATTGTAGGTTTCATCTTCCGATTTCTCTTCAATGGTTTTCTCATGGTTCGTCGTACTTTCTACTTTCTACGTACTACCAGTAACGAGACTACTGGGAAGTATATTTTTAATGTCAGATGTACTCTCGGGTATTTGGCATACGTTCGGAGCTCGGATACTTCCCACGAACGTTTCAAATACTTCGTAATCCGAAAATAAATTTAATGTAAGATAATACGCTTAGATTTTCGAATAGATTAAACGTACATTTTTCACACTGTAAATTCGGTTTTCTTCTAATGTTATAACAGGAAGCATTTGTGAGAAAGTCGTCCAATAAACGCTCATTGCCATTAATTTTCATGAACACAAAATCAACAAGGCTTAAATTATATATACAGTTGGGACGCATTTAAAATCCCCAACTCCTTAAACATATCCCTCGTATAAATAATGGTATGATGATCATGAGAGAGATTTCTAATACTACTATTTAAGGCAACATTCAATGGTTTCAACATAAATATTTTAGAACCTCCTCAGGCTAATATATGTAAATTTACATGTGGAAATATAATATATATTTATATATATTTTTATATATATTGAAACCACATATACGACTATTATTCAATATAATTAAGAAAATACATGGAAGTATAGAAATATATATATATATATATATATAAATCATAATTAAAATAATAGTCTTATGTGTATATATAGCAAAGAAAGACATTTTTGTTTATGGACCAACATTTTAATTTTCATAAGAGAAAAATAAAGTAATAATGATAACGTGATAATGACGATAATATGATCTACAGATCTACAGAAGCTAAGGCTAACAAAGACCCTAAGATCCACTCTAAGGCTAGCCTGAGAGAAAGGAAAGAGTAGGGGTTAGAGAAGAGAAGAGAATAAGGGGTTAAGTAAGGAGCAACACCTATCACTCTTGGGTTAACATTCATTCAGAAAAGAGAAAAAAGACTCACCATCATCATCCGCCGGCCACTGCCGACAAGTCAGAAAAATAGTCGGAGAGAATAGGAGAGGGGTGAAAGATGAAAAGAAGTAAAATAAGAACGCTTACAAACCATGCAAACAGTCTTAACTCACAGTCATACCATGCAAGCAAACTACAAACATGCAAGGAAAGAGAGTTACAGACATGCAAGGTAAAAAAAGTAGGTAAAGTTAAAGTGGGTTAGTTTACGCTACGAGCTACATCTACGTTCGTGTTAGTCTAATTTTTTTTTAAATTTTAAAATTTTTTTTTTTTTAATAATTTTATTGCTGGCATCACACGCTGGCAAGTCACAAGCTGGCATGTCACAAGCTGGCATTCATCGTCAACAGACTCGCCCTCGAGCACCACCACCAGAGCTCCTGTTAACTTTCTTTTTTAATTATAAACAACGTTAATATTTTTAAAATGTCTGTCAAGACGGTTCTTAAACATATTAACGCTGGTAGAATGAACGACTGACGCGGGAGATTATTCCATTTATCAATTACTTTAAACGTAAAGAAGTTTTTAGCGATATTAGTAATGAACGCCTGCCACGCAACTTAAATCCGTTATTACGAGTATTACTATTATCGAAAGTGAAATTTGTCAAAATTTACGTTATCGACGTTATTAACGATTTTGAAAACTTCAATAAGCTCCCCCCTTATCTCTAGTTTCGAGTGATACAGGTCTAACTCTTTAATTCTATCTTCATAAGGCTTATTGCGCAATGACGGAATAAGTTTCGTGGCACGACGCTGAACCCTTTCTAACCTATCAATATCCTCGCGCAAATACGGGCACCAAAACTGAACTGCGTATTCTAAATGAGGCCTGACTAGGGACTTGTATAGGGCAATATAATATCCTTCGATTTAAATTCGAATTACGCGCAATAAAGCCTAACATCCTAATGATGATTGATGATGATCTACAGATCTACAGAAGCTAAGGCTAACAAAGACCCTAAGATCCACTCTAAGGTTAGCCCGAGAGAAAGGAAAGAGTAGCGGGTTAAGAGAAGAGAGAGAATAAGGGGTTAAGTAAGAGCAACACCTATCACTCATGGGTTAACATTCATTCAGAAAAGAGGAAAAGTGTCTCACCATCATCATCCGCCGGCCACTGCCGACAAGTCAGAAAAATAGTCGGAGAGAATAGGAGAGGGGTGAAAGATGAAAAGAAGTAAAATAAGAACGCTTACAAACCATGCAAACACAGTCTTAACTCACTGTCATACCATGCAAACTACAAACATGCAAGAAAAGAGTTAGAGACATGCAAAGTAAGGAAAAAAAAAAAAAGTAGGTAAAGTTAAACAAAAAGTGGGTTAGTTTACGCTATGAGCTACATCTACATTTGTGTTAGTCTAATTTTTTTTTTTTTTTAATAATTTTATTGCTGGCATCACACGCTGGCATGTCACAGCTGCATTCATCGTCAACAGACTCATCCTCGAGCACCACCACCAGAGCTTCTGTTGCTAACTTTGTCGTTTTTTAAATTAAACAACGCTAATACCTTTAAAATGTCTGTCAAGACGGTTCTTAAACATATTAACGCTGGTAGAATGAACGACTGACGCGGGAAGATTATTCCATTTATCAATTACTTTAAACGTAAAGAAGTTTTTAGCGATATTAGTAATAAAACGCCTGCCACGCAACTTAAATCCGTTATTGCGAGTATTACTATTATCAAAAGTGAACAATTTGTCAAAATTTACGTTATCGATGTTATTAACGATTTTGAAAACTTCAATAAGCTCCCCCCTTAATCTCCTAGTTTCGAGTGAATACAGGTCTAACTCATTAATCCTATCTTCATAAGGCTTATTGCGCAATGATGGAATAAGTTTCGTGGCACGACGCTGAACCCTTTCTAACCTATCAATATCCTCACGCAAGTACGGGCACCAAAACTGAACTGCATATTCTAAATGAGGCCTGACTAGGGACTTGTAAAGGGGCAATATAATATTCTTCGATTTAAATTCGAAATTACGCGCTATGAAGCCTAACATCCTATTAGCTTTTGCGCAAGACTCCAGCCTGGTTCCTAACCTTTAAATCTTTAGTTACGCGTACGCCTAAATCTACTTCCTCGTCAACGCTCGCTAACTCCCTATCATCCATCGTGTACGCGTAATTATTGTTGCGAGAACCTATATGCAAAACTTTACATTTATCTACGTTAAATTGCATCTGCCACTTATCCGTCCACTCCATAATCCTATCTACATCGTCTTGGATCCTATTTCTATCGTCCTCGTTAACAAACCTTACCGCCTATTTTAGTATCGTCCGCGAACTTTGACACGTTACTAGTCAATCCTACATCTATGTCGTTAATGTAAATTACGAATAACAATGGGCCTAACACTGAACCCTGTGGGCACCGCTACCTACATCTAACCACCCGATTCACTACCATTAACTACGACCCTCTGCCTCCTAGCACGAAGCCATTCTTCTAACCAGTTAGCTACCTGACCGCGTATACCGTGCGCTTTAACCTTCGCAATTAGTCTCCTATGCGGAACTGTATCGAACGCCTTTTTAAAATCTAAATAAATAACGTCAGCTGCTCTATACCTATCGTATTCGCGCACTATTTCGTTATAAAATTCTAACAAATTAGTTAAACAAGACCTATGGCGTCGAAACCCGTGCTGACTACTATTAATCAAACCCCTACTTTCTATGTGATCGATAATACGATCCCTAACTACGGATTCCAAAGTTTACCGACAATTGACGTTAAGCTAATGGGCCTATAATTGCTAGCTACCGCGCGGTCGCCTTTTTTAAAATAGGCGTGACGTTAGCTAATTTGAAGTCTTCAGGAATAATCCCCGTTTCGAGTGACTGATTAAAAATCTTCGCTAAGGGGCCTACGATGACGTCTTTCAAATCTTTCAAATGTCTAGGATAAAAAGCGTCAGGGCCTGGAGCCTTGCTAACTTTTAGCCTATCGATATAATGCGCAATCTCAGCCTCGTAAACAGTTATTTCATCTAAAATAGTCTCGCTACGAAATGGAACGATATCGTCAACGTCGGGGACATTATTTACGTCCTCTATGGTAAAAACTGTCGCAAAAAAGTTATTGAAAATACCCGCCATCGCCTGATGATGATGATGATGATGATAATAATAATTTTTCTGTTCTAGTTTTTCAACATCTGCGGATGCGGATTTTTTAATTTCAATATCCGCGGATGCGGATATTTAGTTAATCTATCAATATAATATAGAATTATGAATATATGACATAATTTTTCAAATTTCGTGATATTACTATTATGGCAGGCAATGCATAAGAATTAAAATTAATATTAATGTTTTCATTATGATAAAAATAACTTTCTCAAGAGTTTCAGCCCCAGAAAATTCAATGAAACAAGTTTCATTCAATTTTCAATTGCTAATTTTAGGAACTGTGCAAATTTTGCAATGTGTTTGCTATACAAAATTAGCATTTTTTTATTCTGCTAAAGAATTTACTATTTTTGTATTTATTTCAATAATCTTGTTCGAAACACGGTAGACTGCTTGATCTTATACGAACAATTTCATTCTGAAAAGTTATTGTGTTACTGTGTTACAGCGGCACAGGCAGTGTTTGTTGATTTAATGGTATTTATATTTTGAGGTTTATATATTTGTTTGTTCATTAATAAATAATTAATACTTTACATGAAATGTGCATGACTGGCCTTATAAGCTACTTTATAAGCTAATTTAATTGTAAATTGCATAATTTATAGAGGTAATACCGCAGTCAGAAATGCGGATGCAGATGCGGATGTTAAAAATGATGCGGATACCCGGTCCACCACTAATATATATAATGTGTGTGGTGTGTGTATATATATAGTTGTAAGCCTGAATTTTTTTTTTTACAATTCTCAAAGGAAAAGTGGCAAGTAAAGAACAATTACAAAATCTTCAAGAGAGTTTTAATCAGCAGGTGGTCACGGGTATTTTTTTCTATTTATTTTTAAATCGTAATAACGTTTCACCTGAAAAAAAAAAGGCAACCCTCGTGTACGTGTTTTACATTCAAAAAGCTTGAAATCAATTATGACACTGAAAATAAAGACTGAAAAAAGAGTCTGCAACACACATTTATAGCCAGTTGCCCGCAGCCATTCATTCACTGGGTGCGGTTTTAGGAAGGGAGGAGTGTAATAGAAATTGGGCGTAAGGGTTATAGGGAAGTTTATGCTGTTCTATTATATGTTGCGGTATTACATAGAGGAAACACCACAGTTAATGATTATAATTTATATTTTAATTTATTATTTAATTAATAAATAATAAATAATAATAATGATGATAATGATAAATACACGGATTTTGCATTGATATATTGATATATATATATATATACATATATATATATATACATATATATATTATATATATATATATATATATATATATATATATATATATATATATATATATATATATATATATATACATACACAGAATGTCTACAAAGTCAAGTATCATAGAAATCTCCTCTCTCTCTCTCTTCGCCGCATTGTTACCTCACTCCCTCTTTACTATCGCTGTTATAACGGACACTGCTCTTCTGAACTCTCTAACTGTGTGCCTCCTTCTTTAAAGAGAGCACGCAGTACCACATTTTCGACACATTCGCATTCCTTTTCTGTCCAATTCTCTAATGCAAGAGTTAATCGGTATTTTCAATCTTTCATCTGGAACTCTGGAACAATCTTCCTCAATCCATCTTGCCCCCTGTCTATGACCTTCAATTTCTTCTCAAACTCATAGCGTCCCTGTCCAGGAATCTCGAAAAACTTTGGACCTTGATTTTGGTTCTCTTCTTCCTCGATGGAGGGGCATTATATTCGTGTGTGTGTGTATATATATATATATATATAATGATCATTTACTTTTCTAATTTTCATATCACTGAAGCCACATACAGAGAGAATTTTTGCAGTGTTACTTCCCTATTTTAACATTTATGGATTTATTTTCACGTTTTAAATCATCAAAGGTTTTCTTATTATATTTTAATTAAAGGTTCCGTTCTCCATTAAATATAACGGAATTATGTAACAAGTACGTGAGTTTAAATATATTTAAACCAGATATACGACTATTATTCAATATAATTAAGGAAATACATGGAAGTATAGAAATCTGTGTGTGTATATATATATATATATATATATATATTATAATAATATAATAAAAATAATATATATATATATATATATATATATATATATATATATATATATATAATAATAAAAATTAATATATATTATATATATATATATATATATATATATATTATATATATATATATATCCGAGGAAAGACAGATAAATTTTTGTTTATATAATATCTGAATCCTTGTGTATATACAGTTAGCCTTCAAAGAAAAAAATCCTACATACTTTGTTAAAGGAATTATTTGCATGAAGAATCCGAAAAAGGAAATGCATACAGATCTTTTTTAATATAACAAAGATACGTACTTCCTCACTCCAATTTTTTTTAAATTCTGATTTTATAATTTCTTCATTTGCAATATATTTTCATAATCTATTTATTTGTCAGTGTTAACTTTTCAGTATTTAAAATTTAAGATTATAACTACGTTTTGTATATATATATATATATATATATATATATATATATATATATAGATATATACAGGGTGGCCCATAAGTCCCAATCGTTATAATTAAAACGAAAATTCATCTAGCGGAGCTCACGCTGACGTAATCGATTTTACTAAGAAAGAATACTATTAATTCTAAACTTATTATAGTGTTTATTTTGTTTGATTTTTTGTTTTTCGCTTTAATTATAACCGATTGGGACTTATGGGCCACCCTGTATATATAATATTATATATATATATATATATATATAATCTTTTTTTATAAAACGGGGTGGGGGTTTGAAGCGGGTTTTTTATGTTGTTGACGTTGATTCCCACGAAAAATTATGTTTTTGAAAAAAATATATAAACTTTGGTTTTCTGTAAAGGTAAAATATTTTTAATCGTAAATAGATTTATTTATTTATTTATTTTTAATAAATTAGGCTTTATTCGATAAATATAAAGAATCTGTTTGAATGTGGATATTTCTTTAGTATGAGGTCACTTTACGTGCGTGCCTTTAAACGTTAAAAGAAAGTTCAAAGGAACTGAAAATAAGATAAAAATAGTAGAAAATAACTTTTATTTTTTTCCCAAGGTTTGATATACCACTTTGTCCGCTAATTTTGTGACCGTCATCTTGACGTCACTTATAGCTATAGTTGCGTAAGCTTTCTCGGAGTAATATAACCGCAGCTAGTCTCTAGAAAACTTTGCTTTTGAGCTGCGCTTTCGTGTATGGTGTCTCGAGAAACATTCCTCGGAAGACGATAATTTTTGACATTCTTGCTTCTTTCCCTTTTGTCATTTTGTCCACTAATACCCTGAAACACTATTTACCGGTAGGAAAGAACAAGTTAACCCGCACAATGTCGACACGCTTAATGTCGATATTAAAAAGTTAGTTCAAATTAGGTTAGGTTGGTTGCGTTAGGTTGGGTTACATTATGCCCGGTTAGGTTAGTTATTTTCATTGAAAATCTGAAATGTTAAATCCATATATTGTGTAACTCGCAATTTTAAGGTCGAACGTCGACATTATGAAATTCGATTTTGTTAATGTAACTTGTATTGTACGTGTTTTATAAGTAACTCAAAAGGTTCATAATTATTAAAGGTGCTTGCGCGATTCGATATTCAAATTTCTGAAGTTTAATTCTTTTTTATTTTTGTCGTTTTCTTTTTTCCTTTTAGATGATATTCTCGTTTTATTAATTAGACAGACATAGGACTATATAACACTCTCTCTCTCTCTCTCTCCTCTCTCTCTCTCTCTCTCTCTGTCTTATATGACATTTTCTTAGACGTTGCGGGGGATTAAACAGACCAATCATTACATTATTTCAAAGGATTACAGGAATTGCATGAAGAGAGTTCTTGGAACTTTTATTTCCTGTTCTAAAAGCACTGTGATTACGGTACAAGTATGGAATGGTGTGATGTACGTCTTAACTAAATTTTTTTATAACACGAGAGAGAGAGAGAGAGAGAGAGAGAGAGAGAGAGAGAGAGAGATGCTACGGTCTATCATTTTCGTTTAAAACTAATTACAAAAATTACATTCCCTTAATTATAACAACATCTGAAGTTATTAATTGTATAGGTTAGTTATATTTATAAAGTTATTTAATTAGTTGGTCTATTGTATGTGCATGATCTTGAATTGCAGTTGTGGTGCAACGACTGTTTGATTGCACCTATTGCGTGTGGGTTCACTTCTTCAAGATGAATTGGACGCACACGGATGACCTTCAATTTATGCGCAACACCAAAAATCTACCTGATACCTTGTCTGGTAGCGCTTGGGTTTTCAAATATAAATTGTCATACACCTAAACGAGTTAAACAGTTTATAGGCTATTTACAGAAAATGGAAAAATCCAGAGAAAATGGAAAATGATGATTTTAATGACCAGTTCAAATATTCAGTGTTATTTAAATATAACTCTAGGGCCTAGGCCAACTTAGTCAGTCAATTATTATTATTACCATACTTAAATTAGAAGTTTATGAAGTAGGCTTATTCTTATGTAAGGTAGTGTATCCGTTTTAATTTTAAACGTAATGGATTGCAGTACCGTTATTCGAAAAATGGCCTACATAACAGATAACTTTTGTGAAGCTGGTTAGTTGATTTATATAGGAAAGAGCTGCCCTTCCACATTTAATTAATCACAAATGGCAAAGAGTTTTGTCGCGTGGAAAGTATTGAAATTTACTGTTGTCTGGTGTTAGATCTGAGTCGAATTACATCCGTATAAGCACAGCATCTAACCATGCCTGATCTCAAACCTAGATTTAATTTTAGTTTTGGCATTTCAAATCTTTGAAAATTTATCTGAAATATAATAATTCCATATTTCCATAATATACTAGTATTTTGCAACGCCGTCTGACTTAAAAAATAGGTTTAAAAATTCGAATGAGTATGTTGCTTTTTTTTTTTCGGTCTCACTATATTTTTAAATATTACCATTTTCACCATTTTTTTGCCTTATCTTGATAGGAAATTAAGTACACAAATTTGTCGGTCACGGTATAGTTTACCTAATTTTTTTAATTGTTTTAAAAACTGTTGTAAATCCAAATTGTCGAAAATGTTCACTGAATTCGGTAACTTTCTAAATCTAAAGTAACATGTTGGTTGTGAACGATCATTCTTTGACCACTCTTGCTTTCAATTCGTGTTTTAAATTCCGAAAAAGTTCAGGTGCCACGGTACTTCACCCACTCATCCGTCCGCAAATGTCTCGACTGTTTGGGTTTACCCACTCTTTTGTTTATAGATCTTAGTTGGGAACATTGGTCTATTGTTCAACCTTCTTCTCGAACTTCCCCATTCTACTGAATGAGGCAGATTTAAATAGGCCGAATATTAATTCTTTGTATATTTTCCATAATACTTAGCATTCCTTTGTAGAAAGTGTAGGTACTTTTTTAATTTGAAGTGGGCCTATTTCGAACTATACTCAATTTATGGAAAAGACAGATCATCGACGCCTACTAACTTAACTTACCTACATTATACTTTATGAGAAGGAAAAAGAGAAAAGAGAAAAGAAAAAGTGGGAAAATAGAAAAAAAAAAAGTAAAAAAAAAGAGGAGAAAAGAAAAAGTGGGAAAATAGAAAAAAAAAGTAAAAAAGAAAAGAGGAGAAAAGAAAAAGTGGGAAAATAGAAAAAAAAAGGAAAAAGAGAAAAGAGAGAAAAGAAAAAGTGGGAAAATAAAAAAAAAAAGTAAAAAAAGAAAAGAGGAGAAAAAAAAGCGGGAGGAGCAAAGAGAGAGACAGAAAGCTGTTAAAAAAGGAAAAGGAAAACGAGAAATTTACATGATCAGTGTTGTATTGAGTCTTGATCTTTTTACTTAAAAATTCAATAAGATCGCAAAAATTTCATTTCCGTGTAACAATATATTAAGTTTTGCTTTGTGTTACGTACCCCAAGAACAAAAACCTCTAGTAGAAGGTACATATCTCTCTCTCTCTCTCTCTCTCTCTCTCTCTCTCTCTCTCTCTCTAATCGATCATTACCAAGCACTGCAATTTATCAAGAGTTAAGAACTATATAAAAAAAAGAGAAAAATACACCCTTAACATACCCAATATATTTTGGACCTTTGCATTAATCAAAACCACCTTCAAACATAAAAACCATCTTCAAATCAATGAATAATTTTAACTCGAAGTGCTGTGAAGAAATGATTGCAATAATATGAACATTATTCTGTATCTTATTTAAACAATTATTCTCATCAAATTGGGTTACATTTTTATATAATTGCTACTAGAGTACATTAATAAAGTACTAAATCTCAAAAAGTGTTGATCAGAGAGCAATTAATATTAAAATGAAATTACACGATTTATTTTCAACAGTAATTCAATTTATCTGAACTTTCTGCATCATGTAAGTGGCCTTAGGGAACATTTAGTAATGTAGCATTAACAGCACCAGAAGGTCTCAATCCCGATACAGCATAAGCGTGTCCACGGACATAATTAATATGACAACCAATTTATTTCGTACCTTTAAGAAGTATGGTAAGCGCTGGTATTCAGCGCTCTTGTCGGGGCGCTACCGTCAGATATAGTGTACGTATAACTTATCCTAACAGGAAAGGCCAGGTTCGCCAGAAAAAAAAAAAGGCTTAGATTTGTAGTCGTGTGTCGGGAGAAAAGTTCATCTTGAATCTCACACCTACGCACTCGCTATTACACACCTTTTTCATGCACAATTCTATCATTATTCATTCTGTCTACATAATAATAAACAATGCAGCATACCTCCCTTGTTCTTATCTCGAATAACTTCATTAACTTTTTCGGATCTTTTCGGTTTGACGGCCTGTAATATTTTTTAACATTACTCGTTTTTTATTGTCCAGTTTTAATCGAGGATTTCAAAAATAACATTCATGTTTTAGAGAAACAAACAGTGAGGCAGTTATACATTTTAGTTTAGAGAATATCATATACGCTTTAAGAATCCAAAATCCCTGAAAGTTTTAGGTCAACTGTACGCTCATGACGATTGGTTAGGTTAAGTGATATTTTCGTTTGTTTTGACAGTAAACTAACGAAAATATCATGACTTAACCTAACCAATCGTCAAGGGCGTACAGTTGACCTAACCGGGCATTCAGTTAACTTAACCAGTTGGTAGAGTCTAGAATTTGACGGTCCCGTAGCCATGGCTCGTTTTTTCCGCCGGCCGTCAAACCAAAAAGATCCCAATACGGTTTAAAAAATATTTTAAATTTGTTAAATTGCATATAACTGCCTCACTATTTGTTTCTCTAAAACATGAATGTTATTTTTCAAATCCTCGATTAAAACTGGACAATAAAAAACGAGTAACGTTAAAAAATATTACAGGTCGTCAAACCGAAAAGATCCACTTTTTCGCTCCACATCTTAACCGAACATCATCACATTTCATAAGGTTAATCCGTTTAAACAAATCATACTTCTTAAATTATTCATGCTCTCAATTTTGACAGCGAACTACCATGCCAAACAAACATCTCGCATCTGTACATCGGTGTTGGCGTCAATACACCAATTACACCTTTATGAATTGCTTGCTCTGCTTCACTCTATCCTTCCGAAGTAATATGCTTCTTTTACCAATCAACCACTACAAATATTAAATTTTTTTCACAACTAAGTTTAAAAAAAACCGCATTAATATTACTTAAATTTACAAAAATGCAAGCAGGTTTTGTAACAGTTAATTATACTATACTAAATACCATTATTTTCATGGAGAGAATGAAATAATACATTAATATAGAAAGAAAACAATGGTAAAAATAAATAAATAAAATATACGAATGCGTTCATTCATAGTAACGATAATAACAAGCTAAATTTCTATATCCAAAAATTATTTTTCAAACTCCACTCAAAGAAAGATCGATATAACAACGGTGGAAAATAAACATAACATAATAATGAGGACAACACTAAATGATGATTTGATCCCTCAGCGTTAGGGCTGCAACCCCACTGCTATTGCATTGGCTGGTTATGCTAAGCTGGAGGTCTACACGGGTACGAGTAAGCCCGGTATGAACGGGCTTGTTGAAACCATGGCGGACACGGGCCGGGTATGGGCTGAAAATATAGTTTTTTGCTACGGGCTTCAACTTTCTTTTTTCAAATGTGTAGTGATATATATATATAAATATAAAATAAAATATTCGTAAATTTTAAAAAAATGCGAAGATTAATTTTATAGTTGCTGCCTGTCATAATACTCGATCTCGATAGTCACACACCAATACTACTATAGATAAATGGCATAGTGTTATAAAATTCTTACGGGCCAGGCCAAACACGGGCTTCAAAATAAAAAGACCATAATAAGTCGGACTGAGCCGGGCCAGGCCGGGCCTGAAAAAAGTAGGCCCGTGCAGACCTCTACGCCAGACACTCTAGCAGATATCTAATCCATACCAGCTACGGATCCTGATGTAGCCAACCAAGCGGTGGGGCTGCAGCACTAGGGTCGAAGGGTCAAACCCTGATTTAGCGCTGTCCGAATTATTCCGTCCTATCGCTTCGTGATCTCTTTAGCGAGGTGAATCCCTTCATAAATATCAATGAATATAATGAAAAACATTTCGCTCAAGTTTAAAAATTAAAAATCGAGACAACGTTAAGCCACTCCACCTCTGAAACAACGTTAAACCGTTTGCTCGACCTTCGCTAATTTACTCAAATGGTAACTTGGCGTATCGAAAGGTCCTGTAAACAAGGATTGCTTAAAAGTATATATAATTATATATATATATATATATATATATATATAATATGCGCCTCGGTGGTGTACTGGTTAGCGTCGGTGACTACGAATCCATCGGCCCCGGGTTCGAGACCCGGTGACGGCAGGCGGTGCGCAGCAAAATCCAGCTGTTCATCTTTCCACACAATAAATAAATTGGTTGGTAGATAAATGGGTACCCTGGGTAGCCTAGTGGTTAAGACGCTGGGCTGCTGGTGCGGCATGGTTCGGATTCCACGTTAAACTATAGGTTTAAGGTGGAGTGGCAAACATGACCTTCATCAGAATGAACAATTCTGGCGGAAGCAACAAACAAACAAAGGTTACTGTATATACTATCGCTGTTAAACGCAAGCATCACTTAATTATCGATTAAGTTTTAATATGTAATGATGTAAACAATTACAAACTACAAAAGTTAGAAAAAAATAAACTCTCGGAAAAAAATATTCTGTAAACTTAATTTGGAATCAGTAAAAAATAAAAATGTTAAGATAATGAATGAAGTTTTGTCAATAAATTTTAACTTGTGACTTAACCTAAAAATGTACTAAATATAGAAATTTACATAGTTGAAGTTCCTACTCTCTCCTACAACAACTATTTATATCAATTATGAAATTATTCAAAGTAGCATGGTCATAACATGGTTTACATTTTTTTGTTTAGCTCTTATAAAAATTAAAAATTCTACTAAATAACGCCATTATAAAAAATAGGGATAACCTGGAGATCAGGGCCCCCAGCCTTCGTTAGTTAGCCTTATAAGGCTAACTAACAAAAATATCACGACTTAACCTAACCACTCGTTAGGTCAACTGTACGCCCTTGATGATTGGTTAGGTTAAGTCGTGATATTTTCGTTAGTTAGCCTTATAAGGCTAACTAACGAAGACTGGGGGCCCTGATCTTCAGGTGATCCAAAACTATTTTTGGAGTTTAATCCCGGAGTAGATATTCCGAAAAAAATTGTGATCATAGCAAAGATACTAAAACTATGAGACCTATACCCATTGGGTATATAAATATAATAATCAAGGGCAGATCTAGCTATTTTAGTAAGGGGGAGGATCCAAAGAAAAAAGGGCACAGTACTAAAAATTGTTTTTTAATTAAAACAGACCATCAATGAGCGAGTGTAAAATCAATTGTATTTTTATTAGATCAGTCTCATTCAAATATTTTACAAAATAAAATTCTAATTTGGGTACAACAATTATCACAGAAAATTTTTCAAACAATTACAAATGTCTTGCCAATTAAAAGAACTATCCAGTCCCGTAGCCAGGATTTCTAAGGTGGAAGTCGAAATTGTAGAAAGGCGGACTGCAACGACCTAGTTACTGCGGAGGGGGTTTAGAGTAGTTTAGAGAAGTTTGTGAAGTTTCAAAAGAAAATGCCAAACAAAAAGCAATTGTTTATTTACTAAATGATGTTATATATTATAATATCACAAGTTATAAATATGGTTACAAAAATTAACCTTTCCTGTCAAGGGGGGGGCTCGAACGGGGAGAGTCGTTCGTACCCCCCCCCCCCCCCTGGCTACGGGCCTGCTATCAGAATAAGATGACGATAAACAGTGATAGGGCTGCACCAGTACTAAGGACACCTCTGAAAACCACTGCAACTACAAATTTGGTAGTACAATGTATACAGATAAAGAATCAAAATGGAATTTGAATAAAATAAAATAACCATGATCTATTTACAAAAACAAAATTTGTTTTCAGAGGCATACACAGTATTCAAATGGGGCACTTGCAAGAAATTGAGGGGATGGGGGTCCGGACGTCGCTGATCCCCCCACCCCCTCCTAGATCCGCCCTTGATAATAATAATGAAAAAATTACCGAATTACATTACATAGAAAAATTAGAAAATTACATAAAAAATTACAAAACGACATTGAAACATTATTCCATTGGGCAGAAGACAACAATATGAAGTTCAACGAAGAAAAAATCCAAAATACACAATAATATACATATGGAAAATGCTTGAGGGCTTTGTCCCTAACCTTAGAAATGAAATAGAAACAAACTGGAATGAGAGAAGAGGCAGATTTTGTGCTGTCCCAGCTGCGGTGGGACATGGGGTCATGAAAACGAGGATGGAAAATACCCTCGGAATACGAGGCCCAAAGCTTTTCAGTGCCCTACCAAAAGAAGTGAGGAATCTCCAGCACACCGACCTGAATAACTTCAAGAACCAGCTGGACAGATTCCTGCGCAAAGTCCCTGACCAGCCATGCGTGGCTGGCTACGAGGGCAGGAGGAGATTAGACAGCAATTCCCTCCTTCACCAAATCTCGCAAATGAGGCGGGATGCTGCAGAGGGGTCGACTGCAAGTCGATCCTGAATCGTCGTTCGAACTCGCATAAAAATAACATAAATAAATAAAATAAATAGATAATAATTAAACAACACAAATGTATATACATGCGAGACGCATTTGCAGAGAATTTTACCTTCCTAAATCTTGATAATTTTGATCGAACATCCCAATTACAACATTCAATTTCAGCGCTCGTATAAGCATTCTAACAATAAATTATCAAATATAAAAATGTCCTCTCAGTTTGGAGATCTATTTAAAATTCCGCGAGAAACATATATATATATATATATATATATATATATATATATATATATATATATATATATATATGGTGTCTCAGAAGTCGCGCACCATAGGCTTTATTCAGACTTACGAGGTTTACGAGTCGAAATGGTTTATAAGTGATGATGTTTAATTACAATATATGTTCGATAATGTTTGAATAATAAAATTAGTCTTTTGATTAATTGTACATACTATTAATTTTATTATTCAAACATTATCGAACATATATTGTAATTAAACATCATCACTTATAAACCATTTCGACTCGTAAACCTCGTAAGTCTGAATAAAGCCTATGGTGCGCGACTTCTGAGACACCCTGTATACAGGTTTTGTCAATTTGTTTCATAAATTAGTATACATATTCAGGACGTCAAAGTGAATAAAAAAGTTTCTATGAACATAAATCGCAATCTCTTCGTTTCCAAGATACATTGCTTTTTTGCCGAAGACAATCCAATCAAAATGAAAGTCATTAAAGTTTATCAAAGTTTATTTACAGCAAGTGCTCAAAATGGTTTCCCTGCATGATGCATCAGAGTACATGCTTCAACGCGTCGTTGAAAATTTTGCCGCATACGTTCGAAAACACCTACATGGTTGCGCATTGTTTCTGAACAATCTTGAATATGTTGCGACAATTCATCTATGTTATTAACAAAATGCATAAACAAGATTTTTTTAAATAACTCCACAAGAAAAAGTCCATTGCATTTAGGTCCGGAGACCTGGGTGGCCAAGCGACGGGACCCAATCCACCGCTGAGGATATTCTTCATTCAGAAAATTTCTAACGGCAATAGTACTGTGTGAGCGGGTGCACCGTCATGGAGTATCCACATTTGCCGTCGAACAGCAAGTATCACGTTTTCCAATAATGGCAGAAGATCTTCTCTTAGAAATTTAAATACAAATCTCCTGTAAGACGTACTGTTAACCTGTAAAGGCCAATTAAATTATCTCCGAGAATTCCGATCCAAACGTTTATTGGAAATTGGTGTTGGTATCTTCTGTCACGGATTTCGTGTGGATTTTCATTCGCCCACGAATACATATTATGAAGATTTAGTACGCCACTTCTTGTGAAGCATGCCTCGTCATAAAAAGAATTTTGCTTGAGAACATTGGGTTTTCGGCAAGATTTCTGGATATCCATCGACGAAATTGAAGAAGCGCAGGGGCATCTGCTGGAAGTAAATTCTGTACCGGTTGGATGTGGTACGGGTGTAACTGTTGCTCCTTAATGTATGCCACACGAAAAAATCTGACCTATTTACTCTTGCAGCTATTCGCCTTGTACTTGTATGCGGATCCTGTTGAACAGCTAAAAGAATCTGTTCTTCTACATCTACGTTTTGTCGAGTTCGTGGACGTCCAGCATTCAAATGTCTTTGGAAAAACATGCCTTGCTCACGTAGTCGACGGTCAGTTGAAAGAAATGTAGGCCTCGATGGTAATCGCCTATGAGGATACCTTTCAGCATACCGGCGTTGGGCAGCAGCTGCGTTGCCTAGCATCTCTCCTAGCACGAGATGCATATCAGCAAGTTCTTCAAAAGAATACTGCTCCATAACGCTCTGCAACATTACACGAGAGTGACATGAAATGAAGGAAGTAATTTTGGTTTCTAAAATGACAACGAATAAAATACTATCAAAATAAAAGAAAAATAGTATCTAAACAACTAGACAACTACGACTTTCATAAGCTTTAATGACTTTTATTTTAATTGGATCGTCCTCGGCAAAAAAGCAATGTATCTTGGAAAAGAAGCGATTGCGGATTTATGTTCATAGAACTTTTTTGTTCACTTTGACGTCCCGAATATGCATACTAATTTATGAAACAATTTGATAACACCCTGTGTGTATATATAGTATATACTGTATATACAGCTGGGCTTCAAATCAAATTTGAAGGACGCACGTTATAGTCGCGAAGCGGACTGTGTGCATTTAGATTTAAGCGAGTAAGGTGTTTTCATGAGTCTTCTTTGGTGAGATCGTGACTAATTTGGATTCCACATTAAATTCTTGGTCCACCCCAAGGTGGGACAATGAACTTTACCTTCGTATAAAATTCGAGCAGAACTGTTGACAGATTTGTCAGAAGTGCATAATATGCTTTCACTCTACGACTTAATCTAAACACAATCTGTGTCCAAAAATATTAGCACACACACACACACACACACACACACACACACACACATATATATATATATATATATATATATATACAGTATATATATATAAATTATTTCACGAAAGTAACAGTGAAAAATATTTATGATGAATAAAACCACGAAGGAAAGGAAACGCAGAATGGTGCTCAAGCGCCTTCGTCTAATGACATCCTCAGGAACACTGAAGTACATAAAGAGTTACAGCCTATATATAGGTTACAAAAAAAAAGAAATATATATATATATAATAATAAACGGAGAAAAATAAATAAATAAAGGATTGTGGAAGGAGCATACAAATTTGTAAGGAAAAACTACCGATTTAGCACTTTGCCCGAATCCAGCACAAGATCAAATGAATTGTTTCCAACCAGTGTTATAGTTAATTAAAAAAAATAATAAATTGAAAAATAAAAATAAAACTTGTAAGAGGAGCATACAAATTTATACTGGAAATCTGCCCAGGTTTTAGTACTCTGCCCTTCTTGTCTAAGTCCGATATATATAAAAATAAATTGAAAAATAAAAATTATTAGAGAAGTATACAAGTTTACCAAAGGTTTAGCACTCTACCCTTCTTGTCTAAATCCGTTCTGAACGAATTCAAAACAACGGGATCGAGTTGAAAAAGACCTGTGCTTATGTTGAAGTTATTTGTAAGTTGGATAATGGCAGACTCAAGAATATTTCTATTAACAATGTTGCTAGAGTGAAACAAAACTGAAGCATTATTCCAGTCAATACAATGGGATAACTCTGACAAATGGACAAAAAGGGCACTGAAAGAAGAGGAAGAAGCTCAAGAAGAAAATAAGAAAGATGATGATAAAGATTATGAGGGGCCGTCACACGCAGAGGCTTTCAAATGTCTGGACCGGCAATGACATGGTTGGAGGAGCAGGAAGAGTGTGACTGTTCAGCTGCAAAAAGATTGCGTGATTTAGCTGAAAAAAAAAAAAAATCTTCTTTAAAGCAGTTATCAATCACTCGGTTCTTGTCTTAAATAAATTACAGTACATACATTTTAGATTTTAATACATTGTATTTTATGTACAGTATGTGTTTTTGTTGACTACTGTATTAATAATATTGTAAAATATATGTTGAAGAACATGTACTGTATGGACCTACCTTACGGTATTGCAACATCCGAGTTTTTAATGATGTCCAATTATCCGGATTTTCGATTACCCGGACCATCCTTAGTCCTAATTAGTTCGGATAATAATCGGCACTAGCATATACTGTACATTATACAGTATATGCACACTGTTTTTATATTTATATATATGTATATATATTAGGGTGCTTTTAAAAACTGAAAGTGTGAATTTCGGGTCACGGAACCCCGCAAATGATGAGGTTCCGCGAGCAAATAAGCACATGATTTTTTGGAAAATCATCAAATATTTAGAGGTTGCCCAAAGACCCCAAAGTTTTACCCATATGCTCATTTATTTATGCGCCCTTTTTAAGTCACTTCTAGTGTTTATTAACCCATTGATACACAGCGTCCCCAAAATTAGAAATTGCATTTGTCAATTGCGTTCTGATAATCCATATTTCTTTACTTCAGTATACCAACAAATGAATTTTCTTTAATTCTAAATCGTTTTCTCTTAATTACTCACGTCTTTCATGCATTTACGTAATGGTGGCCAAGAAGCATCACAGTTCTCATAACGGTAAGTGTTATTTAAATAATTCATATATTTCAAACGTTTTTTTTACTTAGCACTGTAATGGATGGTATTATGAATTGTTTGTAAGTATAATGACTTGTTTTACTGGCAATATTTTTGTTTCCAAAATAGTTTATAAGGTTTAATTTTTATGCGTATAAAATTTTGGACGCTCTCTGCTTTGGCCGCAACTGAAATTGAATGAATACTCCACTGCCGCGGACGAAGAGGACACGGCTGCAGTGATCAGTCCCTGGGCCGAGAAGATGATTCATGAAGCAAATGACCTTCTGAAAGTGAAGCATCCCAGAGATGACTACAAAGAGCTTCTTGAATTTGTAGTCATTTTCTTGGGAGGAGTACCTCACGGACGTCGAGTCCTGTGTTCATGCTCCAGGGGCTTTGCACCGAGCACGGTGGATGGCGCGTGGAATTTACTCTTTCAAGATTTGGATGTTCAGATACCAGTTCACGATGCACATGAACCAATGTCCTTCAACATCTCGTGGAGCAAGTAGCAGTGACCGCCTGATTTCTGGGTTGCGGGACTTCTGTCTCTTCGTTGCTCAAGATTACGTCCTTCCGTGGTTTTCAGCAAGAGAAGCAGCAAGCGCTCCACGAAGCGACTTAGCCCTCCTTCAAAAGTTGCAAAACACCAGCGCCGCTGGGTACAAGAGTTTTAATCGGCATCTCTGGTACCTCAATGAGGTAAACGTGGGCCTTGCACTATTCGATCCTGCAGTCGATGATGATGAGAAGCGGAAAATGGTAGAGAATATGAATTCCGTTGAAGGGTCAGAAGCTCCCCCCACGAGTCTGGATTCCAGATCCAAGAGGAAAGACCATGGCAGACTTTTGCTCTTCCAATACGTACAATCTGTTCACCCTTCTAGATCTTCCGGTCGATTTCCTGCAAGAGGATCCATCAAACTGGGAAAACAACAGCAGCTTTGGTTCAGCAAAGATCAGGGTGAATTCCTTAAATGTAGTGAATGATGCAGCAGAGCGAGGCATAGCATTGATTCAAGAATTCACGAAGGCTGGAAGGACTCGGAACGAAGAGCAGATGCAGTTCATGATTCAAATCGTCGAAGAACATCGTAAAGTCTTGCCGACAGCCTCCAAAGCCACTTTGATGAAAAAATGAACGCCAACACTCGAGGTGTCATGTACTTTAATCGTTAATTATGAATTTAGTGAATATACTCGCACGATATATTTGTTCTGAATACTTATTGGAGATGCAATTTATCATTTAAACTGAGAATTAAATTTCCATTGCCCTATAAATTGAAAATACCTATCAGCTGTGGGCAACCTCTAAATGTTGTTGGATTACAAAGAAATTTTGCTTGTTCTGTTTTCTCATGTATCCTCACAAAATAAAGGGTTCCGCTCCCTTGCATTTTCATTTCGCATTTTTCACCATATACCATAAACACACCCTAATATACAGGGTGAGTCAAAAGTAGCGCCCGATTTCTGTTTTTCGGCTGTCAGATTCTTTCTGGGAAGTCATGAAAATTGCAAGTAAAACAGCTTGGTACAGTTCCGTAATAATTTTCCCCCGAATAAATGGTTAGATAAACATGTCATTCATTTATTTCTACCTTCTTGTACACTGTAATACAAATGGCAAACAAACAATCAACTGTCAGAAATCGGGCGCTACTTTTGACTCACCCTGTACTATATATACACACACACACACGGGATGGAGAAAAGTTTTTAAGGATTTTATACATACAATTATTTAGTTAACAATATTATACAGATAAGTTTTCAAATGATAAAACAAATCAGACAAAACGTCAATAAGAATTTTATTCATACAAATATTTTGTTAAATTGTAATTTAATCTTCAAAAAGTTCTCTATTCGCTATGATACATTTATGGATTCTCTCTCTGAAACTCTTCATTGTTCTTCTGAACATATCGAGTGGGATCCTTTTCAGTTCTTTATCTATTCTGCGGCCAAGGGCATTCACATTTGGATAGATGAAACCAGGAGTGTAGAGTTTGTCAAGCAAATAAGCCCGAAGCCAGAAATCACATGGGGTTAAATCTGGTGATCTGGCTGGCCACTCGATGAGACCTCGCCGCCCAAGCCATCTTCCTTCAAGGTTCGTATCCAGAATCTCACGGGCAGCTGCAGAGTAATGTGGCGGCGCTTCATCATGTTCATAAAGCCAATTCCTGCCAAGCCATTAGTAAACTGTGGCAAAACTTTCTCTCTCAATACCTGGCAATAGCGTTTTCCATCCATCGTATCTCTCGATATGTCAAAGGAAACGAGTCCTGAATAACCAATGCACGCCCAAAGTGTTAGTGTAGCCGTTTTAACGGGTTTATCCAATCGTATTTTGGGATTTTTTTCGCCCAGTAGTGAACGTTGTGCTTGTTTCCTTTATTCGTTAAACTGAAGACACATTCATCTGAAAATTTGATCTTTTGAAGGAAATCTGGATCACTGTTAAACTTTTGTCTCATTATTTCAGCAAGCTGCAGCTGTCTATCAAAATCATCGTCATATATGAACTGAGAGTAAATGGGTTTGTAATCGTGGTACCCCTGTGATTTCAATATTTTTGCTACTGAAAATTTGGAAATACGCAATTTCTCTGCGACTTTTCTCGTTGAAGTTGTTGGATCGACTTGAAAATTGGCAAGGACATGTCACCGTTACTGGCCTTCCGCTTCTTGGACGATCTTTTACCAGGTTCTCTGTTTCCAAAAGTTTGAGCTTCGAGTATGGAAGAGTGGTTGCATTTAGTGGTGGTTTATTATATTTTTCTTAAAAGAAACGCAAACTTTCTTCACAATTATTATAAGAAATAGCCCACGATACAAGATACATTTTTTCTTCATTTCTTTGTTTCTTCATTACTGACATGGCGCTCACTGGGGCTAGGGCCTAGGGTAAGCTGACCAGACGTCCCGCTTTTGAGCTATATTTCCCGCTGTCCCCTAGAAACTTTAGGGGACACTGAAATATTCCACTTTGGGAGATGATGAACTTAAAGTTCCGCTTTATCAAAATTACTACCTGTAAACAATATGACTTTAAGGAACTTTTGCTGCCGTAAAGCAAATACATGTGAAAAGTAAGACAATTAAAAGGTAAGCAGGTTATATTTGTGCATTCAGTAAATATAATTTTATGTTATAACCTATTTTATACCAATAGACTATTGGATGTAAACGAGCGCAATATTTTCTATTCATTATTCAAGAGATGTCCCGCTTTTAACTCCAGAAAATCTGGTCACCTTACCCTAGGAGCTTCCTGTTCTAGCCTAGGGTCATTCTTGGCCTTGTATAGTTGCTTTGAAAAGTATCTCATAAACTGTAGTGATACCATTGGAATATATTATTAACAAATTATTTATGTATAAATCCCTTAAAGACTTTTCGCCCACCTTGTGTATATATATATATATATATATATATATATATATATATATATATATATATATATGAACAGAAGGACCAACACAACGGCAAACATTTTCATTTATTTTTTGTACTTCAGACGTTTCGACAAATCTTTTGTCATCATCAGTGAATTAAGTCTTAAAACCTTAAAACAAAAATAAAAAATGAAAATTACATCAATACAATATTAAAAACCATTAAAATTAAAACCTTAAAACAAAAATAAAAATAATGAAAATTGCATCAATACAAAATTAAAATCATTAAAATTACATCACTACAAAAAATTAAAATCATTAAAATTAAATTAAATTACCTCAACAGGTAAATACACAATGTTTACATCAACCTCCATACTTGACAAAACCTAAGAGAAAACTGTATGGTTAGTAAATTAGAAGGTATGATATGTCTATGAAAATCGGTTGGTTAGTTAAAAGAGCTGTAATTTGTAAGATGAACTATTATTGTTAATGGAGGGTTTGTTTCTATAGATGTACAAAGATTCTAAAATTCGGAGTTCTGTGAGGTTATTGGATCTAGTTAGAATTTCAACCAATTTCAACCGATTTTCATAGACATATCATACCTTCTAATTTACTAACCATACAGTTTTCTCTTAGGTTTTGTCAGGTATGGAGGTTGATGTAAACATTGTGTATTTACCTGTTGAGATAATTTAATTTAATTTTAATGATTTTAATTTTTTGTAGTGATGTAATTTTAATAATTTTAATTTTGTATTGATGCAATTTTCATTATTTCTATTTTTGTTTTAAGGTTTTAATTTTAATGGTTTTACTATTGTATTGATGTAATTTTCATTTTTTATTTTTGTTTTAAGGTTTTAAGACTTAATTCACTGATGATGACAAAAGATTTGTCGGAACGTCTGAAGTACAAAAAATAAATGAAAATGTTTGCCGTTGTGTTAGTCCTTCTGTTCATCTGTAAGCTCCGTTTCCCTAAGGAGAAGTCAATAGCTTTGATATATATATATATATATATATGGTCCTCCCAAAATGTCTCTAGTTTTATTTGCTCGTTATTTTATAATGGATGTATATTTTTTATTAAGGTTTCTTCAGAAACGTAACGGATTAGAATTTTTATTTCGCATATACCTACTCGTATATGCGTATACCAAACATCTCTAATCTTTCATTACTTCATAACTAATAAATATTGTATATTAAAACCGTTCTTTCATCATTTCATACTTAAAACAATAACTTTTCCTAATTTCTACGAAACTCCACACACTGCTTGTGAAACTCGCAACTTTTTAAGGAAGCATTTTTCCGGGCGACTAATCTCCCTTCGTGAGCCAATGAAATGGCCCCATATTCATCTGACCTCACACCCACTGATTTTTTTTTGTGGGGTTACATAAAAGACAGGATCCATTCTACCAAGCCTAAGACATTTGAAGACCTAAAGACCAAAGTCTGAGATAATCAACAACATCCTAGCGGAGCTATTTCCGAAAATTATGTCAAACATTTGTGTAAGATTAAAATATTGTGTTTGGAAAAAATGGCGATTACACTGAACATGCTGTTTCATTAAGGTTAATAAACTTCTGTTTCACGTACCTATTGCCTTGATCTTTGTCTCTAGCTTTCTTATTTAACTTACAATATTTATTTAGAACTAGAGACATTCCTAGGAGACGCCTGGTTTATATATATATATAATATATATATATATATATACACAAACTCAGAATGGTTCCCTGAGAACATTATATGTTAAACACAGACCGTGCATGGAACAAGGAACTCTTCTGGGAAATTAAATCCACTATAGTCCGAATAAGTAATGGTAAATGACAAATACCATAGTTTTTTTCCTTTTTCATGATTTTAGCCCGACGTGGGCAACGGGTCTCTCGCAAAGAGATCCCATAAATATAGCTTCCCTCACCAGCTATCTGCAAAGCAGACAGGATCCAGCTTTGGGACGTGGATCTAGGGTTTAAAGCAAACCTAGATCCCTACACTCAGAACCTCTATATAAGTAAAAGACTCGTTGCATTCACGTCGTGTTGAATAAATCAAAGAAAAAGGGGGTAACTATTGTATTTTTAGCCAAAAAAAACCAAAACTTAAACCTCAACCGGGACATTGAGCGTCCACTTTTCAAGGCACGAAACACGTCCGTTTAGTATACACAAACTCAGAATGGTTCCCTGAGAACATTATATGTTAAACACAGACCGTGCATGGAACAAGGAACTCTTCTGGGAAAATTAAATCCACTATAGTCCGAATAAGTAATGGTAAATGACAAATACCATAGTTTTTTTCCTTTTTCATGATTTTAGCCCGACGTGGGCAACGGGTCTCTCGCAAAGAGATCCCATAAATATAGCTTCCCTCACCAGCTATCTGCAAAGCAGACAGGATCCAGCTTTGGGACGTGGATCCTGTCTGCTTTGCAGATAGCTGGTGAGGGAAGCTATATTTATGGGATCTCTTTGCGAGAGACCCGTTGCCCACGTCGGGCTAAAATCATGAAAAAGGAAAAAAACTATGGTATTTGTCATTTACCATTACTTATTCGGACTATAGTGGATTTAATTTTCCCAGAAGAGTTCCTTGTTCCATGCACGGTCTGTGTTTAACATATATATATATATATATCAGTTTATATAAAACCTGAATGTTTTCGGTCCAAATGAAAAAAAACAGGCTATCTGACAAGTCTGTCTCGCGTAAAAAAAGATTAAAAAAATAAAGTAAAATAATAAGTACACGAAGATTTTCCCACAAAATATTCGAAACATTTAATACCTAAAGCTTAATTCCCTAAACAACATCTTCAACAGAGTTCATTGTATTCTCTTTGCAAATGGAGGACACAAGTATTTCCTGAATAGAATACAGTATAATGATCTTTAGATCTAATTACAGGATATCCATAATATCAGTTTAAAAAAAAAAAATATTATTTTATTTATTTATTTACTTTTTTATCATATATAGAAATATCAATAGTACCAGAAAACTGTTTTCATTACTCGGGTGGGCTTCGTCGTGGCCGGTGTTGTACTTCTGCTTCCCGTCGATCAGAGAGAAGTTAAGCGACGTTGGGTCTGAGTATATTAGTAGTTGGATGGGAGACCGTCATCCGCGTCTAGATTACGTAGCGTCCCGTGGTTCGGATCTCGCTTAATGCTGTAGGTCCCCTCTGTCATATGACCTTAGGTGTTGCGAAAGAGGTTAAAGAACCCCATTATTACTGTACATTACTCAGGAAGTAAAATTTATTTTTTCTACGATCGTACCTGAATGGTTCTCATGTCATTATACGAAGGCAAAATTCAGTATATAGCCTTTTTTTTAATGAAAGGCCTCGAAATTAATGGTATATATATATATATATATATATATATACACACACACACCGGGTGTCCCAATAAAATGTTTACGCATCATATTAACATATATATATATATATATATCAACATGCACACTTTAGATCAGTGGTTCTTAACCTTTTTACTACCATGCCCCCTCTAGGAATTGGTCCTTCCCTCCACGCCCCCCTTCAATCAAAATAACATTCTCAATAACTTCTCAATATTAGCCCATGCTCTCGTTAAGAGAATAACAAATACAATTAGAGAAATTCCTGTTTCTAGGGGGGCGCGCCCCCCCGGTTAAGAACCACTGCTTTAGATGATAGTAATATGCGCTGATGTATTAGTATATTTATAGTACTTAGTAATAGTAGTATAGTAATGGTGTATTGTACTTAAATAACAGTAGTATCCCTTGTTACAGGAAATGGCGGCATTGCAGTTATCGTTTGAGCAACGTAAGTGGATTCTGAAGCACTACTGGAAGACGGAGAATGTGGCTGAGGTACAGAGACATTGGAGAAATGAGTTTGGAACATTACCACCATCACGGGTAACAATTACAAGATTACGTGATAAGTTTGAGACTGACGGAAGAGTACGAAACGTCAACAAAGGCCGATCTGGAAGACGTCGCACTTCAACTGACAATGAAAGTGAGACCGTGTTACAGGCCTTCACAAACTCTCCAAATAAGTCTACAAGGCAATGTTCTCGTGAGACTGGTGTTTCTAAATCCAGCGTTCATCGCATTTTGCGACGTGAAAAGTGGAAACCGTACATACCTAGATTGCTCCATGCAATGAATGAGGACGATCCAGATCGTCGAAAAGAATTTTGTGAGTGGATTTTGCACATGCGTGATGAAAAACAATCTTTTCCTGATTTCATTGTTTGGTCCGATGAAGCCACTTTTAAACTTAATGGTACTATCAGTCGACACAACTGTGTGTACTGGGCCACCGAAAATCCAAACGTAACAGAAGAACGAGCACTTAATCAACCAGGAGTGTCAGTGTGGTGTGGTCTGTCTTCCAGAGGACTGATTAGGGCCATTTTTCTTTGAGGACACTGTCACAGGTGCTGCTTACTTATCAATGCTGCAAGACAACATTGTACCTTCAATCAGAGCTCTTTTTTTGGAAGAAGAGTGTTACTTTCAACAGGATGGCGCGCCACCACATTACCACAGTGATGTTAGAAATTTTCTCAATGTTTGTTTTCCTAGGAGATGGATAGGACGTAGGGGATGTACGGAGTATCCACCACGATCTCCTGACTTAACACCCTTAGACTTTTACTTGTAGAGCACTCTGAAGAACACTGTGTATGCTGAAAAACCAAGGACACTACCGGCCTTGAGACACGAAATTGAAATAGCCTGTGCCAACATTCCACTCCGAACAATCCGAACAGTATGCCGATCTGTTGCGCGCTAGTGGCGGACATTTTGAACATTTAAAACATTAAAGTAAGCAGCACAACCATGAAGGTATATACTGACGCTGCTGGCTGATATTTCGAACATTTAAACATTAAAGAAGCCTATTTGCTATCTATTTACTATCCGCCTATTTTGCTTATTGATATATATGTTAATATGATGTGTGTAAACATTTTTTTGGGACACTCTGTGTGTGTGTGTGTGTGTGTGTGTGTATATATATATATATATATATATATATACAGGGTGTTCAAAAAGTTGCACCACACTTCGGAAAATTTATTTACATAGTTATTGTACGACAAAAAACATTCCAACTGTAGTGCGACTTTTTGAACACCCAGTGTGTGTGTATATATATATATATATATATATATATATAAACCAAACAAATATGTGAAATTAAAATTCGCAGTTTATAGAAACTAAAGCAGTGAATACTTGAATTAGTTGTTTTTTTGTTTTTTTACCCTTTGCCAGCAAAATACAACAACCTTGAATCTTATAATCATTTTGAATTACAAAGTTCTTGTTTTTCTGTGAGTAAATTTTAAAGTAAATCTACTCGAATAATTAGTCAGTCTATTGATGCTTTTAAACCCGATTAAACTTGAATAATAATTCTTTGTCCGTCGTCAAACAAGCAACATTTTTTACAAACTCACTTTGACTATCAGCTGATGTCTCCATCTGTACAGGAAAACATATGCGAAGGAATGTTAATGTTTAACATTTATACGTATTATCAAATGATTACTCTCTGCAGTATGTGATATATATATATATATATATATCAGGGGCGACGCCAGGCTTTTGTGGATACTCAGGCTCAAACCTTTCAAGCATATACTGGGTGATCCAGATAAATGGGACCCATAAAAAGAAGCCAAATATTCTTAATATTTAATTCCTTTCATAAAAACTATATATCATTCGAAAGAGTAGAGTTACGAGTTTATTATGAAATATTTATTTTTTAAAAATGACTCCTTTCAAATGTGCTCCATTAGTTGCCAAGCATTCCAGTGTTCTCGCTCGTAAGTTCTGCATCACTTTTGCGAGAGTGTGCGGTGGTGGTATGGCCTGTATCTCATTTGTGATGGCGGCCTTCAATTCTTGCGAGGTCGTTGGGTTATTTCTGTAGACCCTACTCTTTAAATATCCCCAGAGATAATAATAATCTAAGGGAGAAAAATCCGGAGACCTTGCGGGCCATTCAACGTCTCCAAATCTTGAGATTAACTCGCCTGGAAACGTTTGACGCAAAACTGCCATGCAGTTCCTCGTGGTATGGCAGGTAGCTCCGTCTTGTTGGAACCAGTGGTTTTCTAGACAATCTCTTAATTTAGGAATAAGGAAATCGGTCAACATTTTTTCGTAGCGATCACCATTTACAGTGACCGTGTTTCCGGTGGAATCCTCGAAAAAGTACGGCCCTATGATCTGAGATGCAGTAAGACCACACCAAACAGTTACACGCTGACTATGCAACGGGACTTCGGTAATATTCAATGGATTTTCTGTTGCCCAGAAACGACAATTTTGTTTGTTTACAGTTCCATTCGAGTGAAAATGGGCTTCGTCTGACATAATCAAAGTTGCTAGAAAATTGGTGGTGTCATTTACCTTCTGTTGGATCCATTGACAGAATTGTCGTCTTCGTGCGAAATCTCCATCGTTTAGTTGTTGCACTGTTTGAATTTTATATGGAAAGAGCATTAAATTTTGTTTGAATATACGGTGTGTTGTTGTTCCATATCCAACTCCTAACAGCTGAGAAGCACGTCTGATGCTTATGTTAGGATTATCCTGTACAATTTCATGAGTTCTGTTAATGATCTCGTCTATCCTTGCTGTGCGCACTCTTCCAGTTGGTTTTCTTTTTCCAATGCTGCCAGTTAGGGAAAAATTTCTGACACACCGACGGATTACTTTCTTAGAAGGTGATTTTGACATCTGAAAATTTGTCTTGAAAGATCTTTGAGCTGAAACTACACTTCTTCCATGCTCATAATATTGCTCAGTTATGAAACGCAGCTGTTCCACAGTCCATGCAGTCATCTTGAAGGGTTAGTTTTAACTAACACTTTTATTTTGTTTTGTATCTTATCTTGTCTTGTATTGTCAAAACCTATACAATCCTGTACAAACTTGTAACTATCCTCTTTCGAATGATGCGTATGATTTTATAAAAGGACTTATACTTTAAGAGTTACAGGGGTTTCTTTTGGGTCCCATTTCTCTGGATCACCCTTTATATATATATGCCTATATATATAAATATATAATGTACACTGTATAATTTGATACTTGTTTCACTGTGATATGTATTATGTACGATAGTTAGAATATTTTTAACTGGCATAAATTTAGGAAATAAAACATCGCCTTACTTTATTTAGTTATACATGAACTCCAATCTATTAATTAGGCTATTAATTAGTTCTTTCACCAAATTTTTCCTTGAAGTAAATTAATTTTTAAATGTTAAGTAACTTGGACAATTATTTTCCACCCAACCCACCTTATAAAGTATATAATATGCATATTGTTGGAAACGAGATTAAGTTTAAAAAAAAGAGATTTGGCAATTCAGCGCAGCATTTTGGATATTTTTTGGCACAGCAGCAAACAGGCAGAAACAAATTTGCCTGACTTCGAACATTAAAAACTTGGTTATTCGGTGGATACAAAGTAATAAATCACTTAAAATACTAATTAACTTTACGTATAGTGAATATCCAAATGACTTTATAACATTATAAATAAATCATAAGATTTACATCATAACATGTTTCAAAGAGAGACGTCAGGCTCAAAATTGTTTGCCTGACAAGACGTGGAAGTGTGCATTTTTATGCGAGTTGTAAGGCTTTGTTATTTGAGGAGATGCATAATAAATACAGTAATAATTAACTTTATGTACAGTCACAGTGTATATGCAAATAGCTATATAACCTTATTTATAAATCCTAACATGGTCATTATAACATGTTTTATAAAGTAAAGATATTTGATCTGACTCCAAATTTTTTGCCACATATCTTCCCTCTCTTCCTGCGTCTCTCTCCCCACCCTCACTGGGGGGGAAATGGGGTTTAGACTTTAGATGATAGATGGATGGATGGATGGAAATTTTTAGCCTGACAATTTGACAAGAGATGGGACTGTATATTGTTAGTTTTTATGTTAGTTTTTTGAAGTCCCTAGCAGGAGAAATAACAGGTCAGGCTCGACCTGACCTGCCTGACCTTCCCCCCCTCCGTCGCCACTGATATATATATATATATATATATATATATATATATATATAGAGAGAGAGAGAGAGTTACAAGAAGTACCTCAAAAGGACTTGCGGCCCATACCGAGGAGGTACCAATGGCAACGGGTGCCAGGAAAAAATTCCTACACATTGTCACAGCTAACTTCTCGAACAGCCACCCGAGAAGACAGTAACACACATCCTCAGATAGTGTGCAAGATTTGGTCTAACCTTTTCTTGAACTGATCCACAGAGGAACTGTTCACAACTTCTGAAGGTAGCCTGTTCCACGGGCATCCGGCTAGTTCTTCGCCAACAATTCATCCCCAACAATTCATCCCCAACAATTCATAGCCAACAATTCATAGCCGTATACAAATCAAGCCCAACAATTCATAGCCAGGAAAATTAATAGCGGCTTTAACTTAACCTTAAAAAGTTACTTAAATTACAGAAAGAGAGAAATAAATATAAAGATAAATTGAAAAATACTGACTATGAATTGTTGGCTGACATATAAAATTAAGAAGACGAATTTTATGTGACGTCATTGACGACCTTGAAACATAAATACAAAATGTTTGTATTTGTAAATTGTAACTTGTAAATTGTAAATCGGGACTACCTACGAAAAACACATTTTCCGTTTTAAGCCGAAAAACAAAATAAACGGAAAATGCACGGTTAGGTCAACTGAATGCCCGGTTAGGTCAACTGAATGCCCGGTTAGGTCAACTGAACGCCGGTTAGGTCAACTGAACGCCCTTGATGATTGGTTAGGTTAAGTTGTGATATTTTCGTTAGTTTAAATGAAAATGACGAGAGCAAAAATACATAATAAACAGTATATATATATATAAAATTGTTGGGGATGAATTGTATACGGCTATGAATTGTTGGCTATGAATTGTTGGGGATGAACTGTTGGCGAAGAATGTTCCGTAATCCTGTTCCACGTGTCACAGATCTTATAGGTAAAGTAATTCCCACACACACTAATGCTAATCCGTTTCAAATCCAACTTCCAACCATTGTTGCGAGTTGAGTTATCATTTAAACTAAACATGCTTCTAAAATCGACATCGTCGAACCCGTGTAGGAGCTTGAAAACCTCGATGAGTTGACCGCGCAGCCTCCTAGTTTCCAGCGAAAACAAATTCAGGGCGTGTAAGCGTCGATTATAGCCCATATGCCTCACAGAAAGAATCAACTTTGTGGCCCTCGCCTGGACTCGCTCCAGCCTGTCAATATCATTCCTGAGGGTGGGTGACCAGAACTGCACAGCATACTCCAGGTGCGGCCGAACCAGGAATTGTACAGAGAAAGCACACACTCCTTGTTCCGAAATCGAAATTGCCTCCTGATATAACCCAACAGCTTCTAGGCTTTCTTTTCCACCTCTACACACTGTTTCGTAAACTTAAGGTCGCTGCTAATTAGCACACCCAAGTCCTTTTTCAAATCAGTGGCCTCGATATTACTCCCCAACATGGAGTAGTCCGACTTGGGATTGGCATACTCAATGGCATAGCCAATGTGCATGACCTTGCATTTACCCAAGTTAATTAACCCTTTAAGGACTGAAGGTACAAATTGCTGACGTTTCAAATACAAGCATTCATAATTTAACCCTACAAAAAATTCAGGGCTTAAAGGGTTAAACGGCATTTGCCATTTTTCGGACCACTCTCCTATCCTACGTAGGTCCGCACGTAGTTGCTCGATCGCTTCGGGCGTCCCAACATTGGCCCCAAGTTTGGTGTCATCAGCGAATTTGGCGATCCTACTGACGATGCCAGCGTCGATATCATTTATGTAAATGATAAACAACAGTGGCCCCAAAACGGAACCCTGAGGAACCCCGCTAGTGACCAAGGCCCAACCCGAGGTAGCCCCTTTAATTACAACCCTCTGCCTCCTATTCTTCAGCCAGTTTCCAAAGTTTCCAATCCAGCTACCTACTTCCCAATCGAGAGAGAGAGAGAGAGAGAGAGCTCAATCGATACATTCATAGCTCAATTAGAAGGATGAAGCGTTGAACATTTTTTCACATAGGGCATCATTTCGCCCATGCTCCCATTTCAGGGTACAAGCAGCTCGAAGCAGCATTGCCACGCAAACAGGGGATCAATGTACTGACGAGGCTTTGGTGCTTAGTTCATCACCACTGAAAGAAACAATGCTCCGGGTTAGCCCAGTTCAAAGAACATTCAAATCCATATTCGTTTTCACACAATTTTCGTTAGTTTGTGTTGCAGACACCTCCAGTTATTATCAGTCCAGGGTCATGTTTTTTCAGGAGCAAGGTACACCACAAATGTGTGTTTGTGATTCCTCCCCAAGGCAGAACAAATTTATCTGTATTAATTACAGTCACCCTCGTATTACCTCAGGCTTGCTCTACACAAACTGGATCAAAAACTGAAAGTGTGTGCAAGGGTGTGTGTATATATATATGTATATGGGATGAATTTCACAATTAAACACGTGAAATGAATGAATGATGCAAAATCCACAAGGAAAAAGAAAAACGATTCCAAGGCCTTTCGTGTATTCAGAGCTACACCTCGTCAGGGAATGACCCTGACGAGGTGTAGCTCTGAATACACGAAAGGCCTTGGAATCGTTTTTCTTTTTCCTTGTGGGTTTGCATATATATATATATAATATATATATATATATATATATATATATATATATATATATATATTACAACGCTAGTTATCATAATTTCATATGAAATAAGAGCAATTCTTTTATCTGTAAAACTCACTAGGCGAAATAATTTGTCATTGAAAATTGGACCCAGCTTTGAAATAGATGTTAAAATAAGTTATTGATTTTTTTTTTTTTTAGGTAAACGTTTGATGTTGCCTATCTACCGTTCGTGTGAGTACGGTATATAACTGGGTAATCGCATAATTGATAGCAGTCGTAACTTCTGCGTGCCGTATGAAATGAAGTACATTTTTAAGAATTATAAGATATCCATAAAATTTTTTAGTATATTTTATCGTCACTATTATGAATTTTATATTGTATATTCATTAATTAATAATGCAGTATAATAATGAATGCAATAATAATAATGATAATTATTATTATGATTATTATTAATTTATATGTAAACTTTTTTTGTGCGTTAGCAGTTACTTTTAGATCATGGGGGGAAAAAATTACTGTGATCGGTTCCATTATACGCAGACAAACAGACAAAGGGTATCGGCCGAACATCGTATTTTGTTGCATTCAAATGTCATTGAAAAGATTAGGTGACTTTTTAATTTTCCTAATATACATGAGACATGAAGGTATATATATATATATAATATATATATATATAATATATATATATATATATATATATATAATATATATATATATATAACAAGCGACAGGAAGGCTTGTATATTTAACTTCTATTTGGCATTTCATATAATATAACCTTTCAACCTTTCAAATGTTCCGCGCGATGATTCCTCATTTCACGAAGGTCAAACTTGTCGCCCCTCCCATCGAGTTGGCCTGGTGAAGTAGAGAGCTGGTTTCTTGTACTCTCCACCTCACATAGCCAGGTACGCCCAGCTCATCGGCGATTGTTCTGAGCCAGGCGTCTAATCTTCTTTTGAAGATGTTCACCGCAACACCACTCGTGTTCCTTAGTTCTTTGGGCCAGCTGATTAAACAGTCTTGGTCCTCTCACAACAAAACTATTTTCTTTCAGGGTTAAGGATGTTCCCTGTCTGGCCTTTAATTTTGGAACACGACAGTCTTCCTTTTCTACTTTCCACTGTTGTCTAGGGAATTAAGGGTTCAGAGTAAGATTCGGGGCTAGTTTCTCCATTATTTTCCAAATGTAAATAATGGTGTATCTCTCTCTTCTTCTTTCCAGTGAATATAGGTATAATTCGCGTAACCTTTCCCAGTAATTTAGTTCTTTGCACCCCTTGATCTTGGCTGTGAAGCTTCTCTAAATCCCTTCGAGCTGTCTAATGTCTTTTTTTATATGGGCATGTTAGGACCGAGCAGTATTCCAATTTGGGTATGATCAGGGTTTTCAGTAGAGGAATCATTACATTCCTATCCCTTCGTTTAAAGCAGTGATTCCCAACGTGGGGCGCACGCCCCACAGGGGGGCAATTTGAATATTTTGGGGGGCAATTTGAAAATGCTACAATAAAATGAAAATTATACATAATAATTTTTATAAGTAAATATATTTTAAAATTTCAATAACATAATTATTTTTATTTGCAACATTTTTACACGACGACAACAATTCCATATTTTACTTAACATGTTGATTCAAAGACAAAGATATTTGGCTTCATTACATTTCTGGAATTATGTCAAAAGAATATTTCTGCAAGAAAATATACCCAGTTATATTGGCTAAATAAGTGTGAGGTAACTGATGATGCTTTACTTGTCATTGTGGATCATTTGAAAATACTGGCCTGTGATTTAAATTACAGATTTTTGATTTAAAAGAAATGAGTTTTCCATCTTGGCTAACTCAGCCATTGCTAGTGGACCTATCTGAAGTGGGCATGAAGTACCAAGAAGAACTGACTAAATACAAAATGATGAGTTTGTTAAAACTATATTCAAAGTAAAAGGAACCATGATGTGGCTCTGTGATGAGACCAAGACTAAATACCCAAATTCAACTCGTTTGGCGAGAGAGCTACTGTTACCATTCCCAGCTTCATATTTGGTGGAATGTGGTTTTAGCGCTGTAAGTGACTTACTACAAAAAAAAGAAACCGACTGGATATCATAAAACGAGGAGACTTAAGACTGAAGCTAACTAAGTTAGTGCCTGAAATCAAAACCATTTGTAGTAAACATCAAGCTCAAGGATCTCACTAACTTGAGATTATCAAACTTTGAATTTGCTGTATTTTTACCTAATATTGTGGATTTAAGTGGTATTATTGATTAAATTACTTTTTTGTGAATTTTAAAATTGCAACTTTTCAACTGAGAAGTTTTATTTCAAGGAAATAATATAGTTAGCTTCAATCTCAAGTTCTTGACTCATATTTAATGTAACTCATATTGAATGTACTCATATTATTGAAATTTAAAATTATAACTTTTCAACTGAGAAATTTTATTTCAAGGTAATAATTTAGTTAGCTTCAACCTCAAGTTTATTTACTCATATTGAATGTACGGTAACTCATATTAAATGTACTCATATTATTGTAAATTTTAAATAATACCTTTTCAACACCAAATTTGTTTTTATATTAATGGGGGGCATCAAATTTTTTGAGGTGTCGAGGTGGGGCATGGCGCAAAAAAGGTTGGGAACCACTGGTTTAAAGGTTCTCAATATCTGTCCCGTTATTCTCTTTGCTCTGTTTACTGCTATCTTAGTTTGTGTTTCAAATTTCGCATCATCAGTCATTACAACTCCTAAATCTTTTGCTTTAAAATTTCTCTGAATTTCCTGTCCATTTGGGGTATAGTATTCCATGGATTTTAGGTCTTCCCTTTTTCCATACCATAACAATTGAAATTGAAATTAAAACAGTCACCTAATTTTGTCAACGACATTTGAATGCAACAAAATACGATGTTCGACCTATACCCTTTGGCTGGGTATGATAAAACTGGTTACAGTAATTTTTTCCCCATGATCTAAAAGTAACCGATAACGCACAAAAAAGTTTACATATAAATTAATAATAATCATAATAATAATTATCATTATTATCATTATTATTTTACTTATTGCATAATACAAAATTGTGTATGCCCTATATATATATATGTGTGTGTATATACATTATACGGATTACAGAATATCATGCATGAACGCACACGATTTTACATAATGCAAAGTGACCGCCACCAGGATTCGAACACAGCACCACTAGAGTAGAAGGTGAGGGTGTTAACCACTACGCTACAACGAAATAAAAGTTAATACAACCTGTCATATTTTTAAACAACCGACGAAAACATAACGCTTTCGTGCCCAGAGGCGTTTTACGTATTAACCCTTCCGCACTCGAGCTAATTTGAATGAAATGCTGGTGATTAATTAGCTCGAGTGGGGGAGGGTTAATATGTAAAACGCCCCTGGGCGCGAAAGCGTTATGCATTTCCTCGGTTGTTTAAATATCTGGGTTGCATCAACTTCCATCCAGTTGTAGCGTAGTGGCTAGTGCCCCCACCTTTTACTCAAAAGGTGGTAGTTTCGAATCCTGGTTGAGGTAATTTTGCATATATGTATACACTTTTGTTGTTTTCGAACATCTGTTCAAGTTCGACCTCGCATCATTCGGGGGATTTGATGAAGAAGAAAGTTGTTTTTCTACTTTCATCCTGTCTTCATAGCCAGTTACGTATAGCGGTTAGGGACTTTGCACAAGAACTTATCCAGTTGGGTTTGTAATTTATTTAGGTCAGTGTGTTGGCGATTTTATATATATTATATAACCTTTGGTTAGCTTCCGCCGGAATTGTTCATTCTGACGAAGGTCAAGCTTTTCACTCCACCTTAAACCTACAGTTTAACGTGAAATCCGAACCACGCCCCATCAACAGCCCAGCGTCTTAACCACTAGGCCACCTAGGGTACCTAGCACTTTCCTTATTGTGTGGAAGGATGAACAGCTGGGTTTTGCTGCGCGCCGACTGCCGTCGGGTCTCGAACCCGGGGCTGATGGATTCGTAGTCAGCGACGCTAACCACTACACCACCACCATATATACGTGTTTGCGTGAGTGATCAGAAATTAAAAAGGTTGCGTATTGCATATCGAAGATGTATTTAATAACCTATTGAACACAAAAATCAAATTGGGAAAAGGTTATACCTGACGCAGCAATGTATTATGTATGATTGATTTTGTCTGTCGAATAATCTTAAAGGTTAAAGAAGATTAGATGCGAGAGAGAGAGAGAGAGAGCATGTACATTGTACAGGGTGTTCGAAAAGTCCCGTCACTCCCTACAAAATGTACATATTGTAATACCAATTTTATTTTTGTGTAATGAATTGAATTTATATGTGATTCATTAACATTTTTTTTCTTTTCCAGGTATTAGAGTTGTGTGAACAATGACAGACCAGTCCACTTACACTCTGGAGGAAAGGATAGTGATGAGCACGTGGGCTCATGAAAGGTCACATACTGGCAAAACGATGCATGATATCCAGAATGATTTCAACACAAAATTCAATAAGGTTGCACCACCGAACAAGACGGTATTACGCTGGGAAAAAAAGCTGTTTCAAACTGGCTCCATCGAGGACAGACCACGGTCGGGAAGACCAACAACGCGAGCAGAACAGTGTGAAGATGTGATTGCATCGGTGGCTCGTTCACCGAAAAAATCACTTCGGAAGCGATCACAAGAACTTGCAGTCCCCATGTCCACAATGAGAGATCACATAACAAAAGATCTCGGCATGAAACCATTCCGCCCGTCATTTGTTAATGATACAGATATTCTTGATTAGTAACTGTATTTACTGTAATTAAAGTAATTGTTGCTAGTGACTTGTTTCTTAAATTACACCTACCACATATAAATACAATTAATCACGCAAAAATAAAATTGGTATTACAATAATACAATATGTACATTTTGTAGGGGGTGACAGGACTTTTCGGACACCCTGTACATTGAGTCTGTGTACATTCTCTCTCTCTCTCTCTCTCTCTTTGACTGAGACTGATCTAGGGAAATATTTAGTTTATATTAGTAATGATTTCAAACCGTCAAAGCACTGTGCAGAAGTCGAAAAAGAGGGCCTTGAAAACACTAGGTTATATTAAAAAGCAGTTCCACTTTAGAAATAAGGAGATTGTAATGTCTCTTTACAGTTCACTAGTTAGACCTCAACTCTAGTATCATGTGCGGCTTTGGTCTCCGTCTCTTAGAAAGGATATAGAAAGGTTGGAAAGGGTAAAGCAAGGGTCACAAAATTGATCTCCTCAATGAGACTGCAAAACTACCAACGAAGATTAAAACGCTTAAATCTGTTTACTTCAGAGACCAGAAGGTTGCGCGGTCAGCTTATTCAAGTTTTCAAGATGCTCAATGGAATAGACAGGGCAGAGTACAGGAAATTATTCTCATTTAATACCAATCCGACAAGAAATAATGGTTTTAAATTGGAACTTAAAACATTTAGTACGTCCATCTGCGGTAATTTCGGTACTTTTCCGTCATACCCATAATTTCTTCTTTCCCGGTTAGGTCAACTGTACACCCTTGACAATTGGTTAGGTTAAGTCGTGATATTTTCGTTAAAACTAACGAATATTTTTAACGAAACTATCACGACTTAACCTAACCAATTGTCAAGGGCGTACGGTTGACCAAACCAAGAAAGAAGAATTGCGGAGGTATAACGGAAAAATATCGTAATTTCTTCTATAAAATAGTTAATATCTGTAACCAACTTCCCTCGCAGATTGTTTGAAGCCAAAGTGTAAATACTGTATGTTTAAAAATAGGGTGGGCAAAGTTCTCAATACACTCAGGGTTTAAAACTGTCCTCACATATAATATAATTTAAGAAAATAGTATTATAACGTAATTCTGCAGAGTTTGTTTAAACACTTCCCCCTACGCTTAATCCCCTCCCACCCCACTCCAACTTCAGAGAGACGTCTCTGGGTGACTGTGCCCCAGGTAGCATGATCATTAATCAACCATCGAGCATCTTTTTTTTTAATTATTTTCCACATAAACACCTCAGGTTCTATTGAACCTAGGAGACTTTTGAATTCGCCGTAGCAACAACGGGGGGGGGGGGTCACCCATAAAACACTTTCATACTTCGTAAAGGACAAGTACACGGGAATACTGTAGATACAGAGACCTCCCACTGATATTCCTCGCCGGAAAGAGATTTTTTCTACTCTTGTGGTGGTACAACACGACTCAGTATATCAATATAAACGCCTTTCACAGCGGGAGGGTCAAGTTGGAACTCGGCGACATTCAAAGAGTTGGCAGACATATACGCATGACAGACATCCAATTGCAAAAAAACCCGCTCACACACTTGCCTGCTTTGTTACTATGTCAAAGAATGAAGAATTATTTTGTAAAAACATAATTTTAAAACGAACCAAAAAAAATCTTTAAAAAATGTATGGCATGGATTAGGTGAGGTGGAATTGCGTTTCTACCGTCACGATTTTTTTCCCTTCTTTCTCTTCGGTGGCTGGATGCATGTGACGGGTGAGGGCATAGTGTGGAAAATCTGATTTCTGTTTTTAATTCCTGTTTTCACCCCTTTCTTGAGAAGCATTTCATCGCTTTGCCGGCGTGATAGCTTTGCGCGTACATGGGTCTAGACACGGAGAGTTTATTTAACCTCTCTCTCTCTCTCTCTCTCTCTCTTAATTAATCCTTTTGGGGCTAGCCTGAAGTGGGTCATGGGGTCTGAGTTGTAAATGTTTTGCATAAAATCAAAACCATATGTTCGAGGTTTTGGTAACGATACCAAATGGTTGATGTGCGATCGGCACAAGCACAGTATATTATTGGTTAGTTTATACAGCGGTGCTATCTAGTGTACGATCTCTGTGTTCATAGTGTAATCGTAGTTAGCTTGTATATTCTTCTCTTTGCTGTAAAATTTCCTTGACCACTTTCTAGGGTCAAGGTATTTCCTTCAACCTTTTCCCGTACCAGCTTTTGGCGGGGAGGGAGCGGAGAGTGGGGAGACAGCCTTATGTTTTTATATCCATTTTTTTACTACTGCTAGAATAGGTTAAAAATGAACCAGTTTAATAACAGGAACCTCCTCCGAGTAGACCGAAAGGTCTTTGAGGCTTCCTCTTGTCCTTGTGTATATATATATATATATATATATATATATATATCTCTCTCTCTCTCTCTCTCTCATTCCGATTACTCTATTGGGGACACGGAACATATATTTACGAGTATATTTGTCCTATATTTTAGAATGATTTGTTTTTATACTTGCTGAACCTGATAAGAAAATCGATCACTTAATCGGTACGAGAGAGAGAGAGAGAGAGAGAGAGAGAGAGAGAGAGAGAGAGAGAGATTCTATTTATATTACAAATTTTTCTTTGTTTTAATAACTCACCACTCTGTTTTTTTTTTGGCAATAATAATTTTTGTCAAAATGTCAAGGTCCAACAATTCCCATCTAAAAATCACGTCATGATAAAGAGGAGATAACTTAGTCGTTAAAGTAATAAGAGATATTTGTTTTTTGTTTTGTCTCAAAATAATAATAATAATTATTATTAATTTTATTATTATAAAAATAATAATCGATGATAGAGACCATATATATATATATGCAGCATGCAAATTTAGCGGTCGTCCGTTCATCCGGTCGTCCGAGACGACCAAAACTTGCGTCGGACAACCAAAATAGGAGTGGGTGGTCGTCCTTCGGACTACCACATTTGCTAACTTTATATGTAGATAGTCTAATTTTGAGAAAAGCGGCTTATAATTGCCGCAAACAAATACCATTAATATTGTAAATATTGGTGGTATTTGAAACATTTTGTTCATTTGAGATCTGTGTCGTAATCTGTTGTAACACATTAAGGTAGAATTTCATGCATAGTAATTGGTTAAAATCAAATAATTGACACAAATTTTAGTAACATAGATACTGCTGGAAAGTCCAAGTGAATGCAAATTTGACCCACTGCCCACTATACACTACCGGAATAGCAGTGCACAGAGAGCCCGCCGTCCATTCTAGTTGAGATATGGCAGCAGAAGGCCCTCTAAAAAAAAGGTCTGATGAAGATGATTTAGACGAAGATTAGCCCAGCATTATTTAACTGAAAATCATTTGTATTTGCATTCATTTGTGTAAATAAACTATTATCCATTAACAGTTTTAGATTTTGTGAAGGACAACCAAAATGGTTCAACAACTACCAACTCTGGAAATTTGGTTGTTCTGCAGACAACCATTTCAAATAGTATATATATATATATATATATATATATATATATATAATCAGTGGCGTGCGGTGGGTGTGTCCACAGGGTAAGCGGTAGCTGCAAATGTGTATATATATATATATATATTATACAAGCATCATAACTTTATATTAGTTTTCGATTACTTTCGTAATATACTGACTTTTTGTAATTTGACTTTTAGATGGGTAGGCGGCGCATGCCCCGCTTACCCTGACTGCACGCCATATATATATATATACAGTATAATTAACCCTGAAAAACATTGTTTTATTTATTTATTTATTTTGAAGAGAATAAAAAATTCAGTAACAGATGAAAAACAATATCTAAATTAAATTTGACATACTAAATGGCATTTTAAATATTAATTTTTTTATTTTATTTTTAAATACCCCATCAAAACAAAATTAGGTAAGACATAATTGGTTGTCAATGACTCAGAATTTTTTTCAGAATTGAATCACACACACACACACACACACACACAATATATATATATATATATATATATATATATATATATATGGTATGTATGTATGTATGTATGTATGTATGTACAGTATATGTGTATTACAGGGAATCTGTGTAAGTAGGGATTTCATGAAATCCCTAAAATGTTCAGAGATTTCATGTAAGGTTAAGTCCTGATATTTTCGTTAGTTTTAACGAAAATATCACGACTTAACCTAACCAATCGTCAAGGGCGTACAGTTGACCAAACCGGGCATTCAATTAACCTAATCGGACATTCAATAATTTTCCCGTTGGTTTAACGAAAATATCACGACTTAACCTTATATGAAATCCTTGAACATTTTAGGGATTTCATTTGCGATAAGTTTCATTAAGTTTTAAAAGATAGTTAATTAGATAAAAGTGAGAAAGTTTTGTGATGCGTATAAATTTTATGTTTAATCAAAATGCAAAAAGATATTTTGGTGTTTATTTATCTTTTTAATATTATGCCGTTACCAGTAAAATGTGGGGATCCATATATCCAATTTGGGAGACTCGCTTAGAGGCCAGATTTAATTTATTTGAGATGCGTTACATTAATTCAAGGCTAATGTGCCACTTTTTTGGCTTATATTACCTCGATCTCGGCGTTACAAATGACTTGCGTGGAATTGCGTTTGCCGTTTGGTGTAAAGGTTATGTAAATAGAAAGACATAGAGGTTATGCGAGAACTCGTCTGTTTAGTGATGAGTCTAGAACATATTCTATAATTTTTGTTAAACTTTTACTCGTCATTTTTTGGGTACGAGAGGATATGGTATCTACCACAAAAAAAAGTATTTGAAACAATAACTCGTCCATACTAACACGAATGCTTTTCATACCTATTAAAATGGACTATAATAATTCCTCGATCCAAAGTGAGGAAATGTATAATTTCATGTAGGCACACCAGGACCAGGTACCCAGAATCTTAATTAAAAAGATTTCACTCTCTTGGTTCATTTCGTAAAAGTGGTGAAACATGATACTGAATAAGTATTACGGGATCTTTTCCGTTTGACTGCCGCCATTGAAACATAAGAGGTGAGTGCCCCCAGCCTTCTTTACTTAGCCTTATAAGGCTAACTAACGAAAATATCACGACCTAACCTAACCAATCGTTAGGTCAACTGTACGACCTTGACGATTGGTTAGGTTAGGTCGTGATATTTTTGTTAGTTAGCCTTATAAAGCTAACTAAAGAAGGCTGGAGGCCCTGATCTTCAGGTGATCCCCTTATTTTTCTGAGTACACGATTAAAACTTAAAAATTAAGCATGGATCTTGAAAGTAATTAAAATTGTTTATAAGAAACAAAATTTGAAGGGGAAATTAAGAAAAGCTTTTTTATAAAGTAACTTATTTTGTATCATCAAGACATTTCAGTTAAAATACAAAATACAAAAAGTTTAATTGTTTCAATGGCGGCAGTCAAACGGAAAAGATCCGTATTACGTACTACGTACGTGACAGATACTTGCTAAAAATCATCTTGGTGACGAATTTAGGTTTCTCAACCTCCCGGGCGGAAAATGATAACCTTAAATTCCGGGACAAGGGCAGCAAATCTCGAGATTTCCAGGGTTTTACAAAGTATTCTGTAAACGTTATTTCAAATAGTTTTACGTTAATTTACTACTGTATCTAGAAAATACAAACATAAAGACTATGATGACAAATTTATAATAGCACCAATCACGTTGCGGTGTACAACTCCAATAGTGCCAAAAATATACTCTGTATGATGTGTAGCAGCAGCAGCAGCAGCATGTGTAATATGACTGGTATTTTTGATGATTGACTCTGACTGAAATCCAGTCATTTGATTTCCCTGAATCGAACATTTTGTGTTTCAGTGTATTTTTATTTCGGTTATTTTCAATTCAGTGGCACACCTTTTGCTGTTGATATTTGTTTTACTAAAAATTAGTTAGAAATATATAAAAGGTGTTGTGTTCGTATAAATTATACTATAATATAATTTATTTTTGTTGAAATGCAAAGCTGCAAATTAACATTGTTGGCAGAGCCACCTAAATTATATATCGCATTTATGTTTCTGCAGTATTTGAAACTCGGCCTAGGCTCTATTCTTTATTATATTTATCATTGTGTTAAAATATTTATATATATTTATAGTTAATATTAACTAACTAATGTAGAGTTATCTCATGCTTAAACATTTTAAGACTTTATCATCATTATTTTTTAATAATTAAAGAGCGAGCGATATCTGGCATGTATTGTTCTTAATAATATACTGTATGTATTTACAATAAACGAGAAACCCTAATGACGATGTCTCCTGAAGATCACAGTGCATGGCAGTTAATGATATTGTTTGCTTTCATTTTTCACACTTTCGAAATTAAGTCTAATTTGTAAAGAATTCAGGTCAGAAAATGAAAAAAAAATTGCTTTGTGTTTCTTCTGTTTCCAAAATCCTGGACCTTGATTTTGGCATTCTTCTTCTTCTTCTATTGGGGAAGTGGGCGCTTTTACGGGCGTTCGCCCTTGGGCCCCTCATTCCTGCATAATAAAAAGTTAATGAAAGATTTGATTTAGAATCCCTGCCAGGATAAAATAGTAAATATTATTATTATGTCGCATAACACGTATTCGAAATGCAAATCTTTATGGAAAGAGTCAATTACGGAGGGGGTTCTTTCTATTTTAGCGGTTCTTATTGAAGACTTAGAGACAATACGTTTTTATATCGTAATACGGGCAAAGTTTTGTCAACATTTAATTCACGTTTCCTTTAGAAATGCCACATACGCGGAAAGAGATTTTCGTTTTTACATTTGACGAGTAAGGCGCTTCCAAACGTTCTTGGTTCGTGTCGGGGTTTCTGGGTGCCCATGTAGAGAAGAGCCTGTAATCCTTTTGTCTCTTGCGCCGAGTAATACAGCTTTTTGGGTGTGACTTTTGGTATACATAGTTCTCTCGCAACATATACTTATTTCAGTCACGGATGTAGTGACAAATTTTAAGGTGCGGGAGTTCTAAAGAATATATAATAATAATAATAATAATAATAATAATAATAATAATAATACTTCACTTAGACTTAGAATGTTAAAAATTTGAAATCACAATTAGAAGCCACTGCTTTCAGTCACAATTAGAAGCCACTGCTTTCAGCTCAGTCTGTTTGTTCCCAACTTACAAGTATCAACTACAAAAAATAAATAAATAAAATTTGGATGAATGGAGGTGCGGGAGTGCTTCCGCAGCACTACACCCCTGATTTGTGCAAAACACTTTGTTGGAACAATGTGAGACGTTACTGAAGAGAGAAACGTATACAATTAGAATTAAAACATTCCTCGGCGAATACGAAGACAGCCCTTAATTCCAGCATTTCAGGTCGCTCCCGCATACCAATTACACTAAATCCCATCAACCGCTTTATTAAACTGTGAGCTGCAAGCAAAATTTCTGAGATTAGCTGTTTCCCATGTACAGTCGCGGTCAAGATTCCTGAAACATTTTATTGTGATTGTGGATGTATGGCAACACTTCCCACGACACTCCCAGCTAACAATTTTATGTAGATACTGTACAACGTTGTCGCAAGATTGCATTTTAGCACTGTGACGTAGATACAACGTAAATTTGCGTGGTTTCAGTTACATCTTCACAACGTTGTGATATTACATAAACTTCACGTAGATACAACATTGTCTCAACGTCTCAAATATAGAATTTGGTCCAACAAAGGCGCACTATTTGAAATAGTAGTATGTAGTATGTAACTCCGTTACAATTTTGTAACAGAATAATGTAATACGAAACTATATGATATGGATGTAAAACCTTACGTGCAGACAACGACTATGCTATGCACAAAAAATTACGTCAGAAGTTTACTTGTACTTCACGTGTATACAACGGCATTATGCAACGTTGTATCAACGTTGCAATATAACGTTTAAATTTTACGTTGTAACTACGTCAGTGCAACGTCAGTTTCTGACATGACTAAGCTTCAACCAGGATACAACGTTGTATTTACGTTGTGTGTTTGCTGGGCTGATCAGTTGAAACTAGTTTACCTTGCCTAATCATATAAGCTATAAAATCTGGTATAAAAAAACTTTATAGGTGGACATTAACGTTGATTTTTAAACGAAATAATTTCAATATTTTCTTCTCTCATGCATGCAAATTTTTTAATTATAAAAATGTCTTCTGTGCATGTGTAATTCGGTGTATAAGTATATGCTTGTTCTTTTAGGTGTGTGTGTGTGTGTGTGTGCGCGCGCGATTCATTTGTTTACCTATATATAACGACAAATTTTAATTAGGCTAAATACACTCAATCATTAGTTAGACAAATGCAGGGTAAAAGATAGTGGGTTAATTTACAATAGGTTGTATGATGTGTCCAACTAATAAACTTTGATCTTAAATCTTACGTCTGTCATTCGTATACTTTACTCATCATGTTTACAATGACTAACGCGTTTGGCATATAAAAAGTTACCATATATTCATAGCCACAAGAAAATGTTTTAGGAATCTGGGTCGCGACTGTACGTTTATTTGACGTAAAGTGATTCAAATAAAACTCGTTTGAGGACGTAACTGACCTAAAAAATTCAAAGGTTTGCGTATCATCTTGGATTATTTTAATCTTCGCTTTACACCAGCGACTGCAAATGTGGGTTTTCCGGAGTCACACGTCCACTTTTATGCCAAAATTGTTTGTTGTGGAAAATATTATTTGTGATGCGTAGATTGGATTTCATCTGACGAGCAACGGTTTTTTGCGTTTATTTTGTAATAACTGATGGTTGTCCTGTCAGGGCCGGCCTTAGCAATTGCGGGGCCCAATTTGGACCATTTTGGTGGGGCCTCCTGGACTTAAGATTATTTCAAATTAGGTATCAGGAATATATGCTATTACGTTGTATTAAAAATAAAACAATATCTATATTTATTAGCTTATATTTTGACATAAAACGTGTTAAAACAAAACTATACTTATAAAGAAATCTTTCTTGCTGTCTGTTCTGCAAACTCCTTCAAAATTTTGTTAAAGTTTAAGTTTTTTGCTTCATCACATTCATCACATGAGCTTGACATCTGTTAGCGCAATTTCTAAATCTGCAGCATGTTTTTGTAATTCCTCCTTTGGAATTTGTTGAAATTTACTAAAAAAGCCAAATAAATCAACATTTTTTTTCAACTGCTTAAACCGTGGCTCCAAAGACTGCATTCCTTATTTTTCAAAGCTGGAGGTGGCAACCCTAGTGCGGGGCCCATGTGAGCGCGGGGCCCAATTTGGTCAAATAGGTTCAATTGGCCTAAGGCCGGCCCTGTGCCCAGTTATGCGATGACGGGTAAATGGTGATATATTACGAGCAAATCTTTAACGATTAAAAAAAAACTGTTTACGGACGGCATGTTCCGTTTGTAAGGGAGACACCGGTCTTACATATGACATTCATATTCCAGTAAATTTTTGTCTGGCAGGATTCTGTGAGTGTATATATATATATATATATATATATGTGTGTGTGTGTATATACTGCCTCCGCCAGGGTTCGAACCGACCACCTCTTAAATAGAAAGGAAAATCGATAGTCACTACACTACGATGGGATAAAGAGCTAACCAAACCATCATACATTTAAACAACCGAAGAAATGCAATTTTTGCCTTATGCAAAATTGTGCGTGTTCATGAATGATATTCTTTTCGTGGGACCTCGACGTTGCACCAAATAATTTGAATGAAATGCTAGTCATTACCTTCAGTGCAGGAGAATTAACACGTAAAATGCCTCTGGACGCAAAAGTTATGCATTTCCTTGGTTGTTTAACTGTATGACAGCCTTATTGACAGGTTGCATTAATTCCTGTCTCGTCGTACAGTAGTGGCTAGTGGTCTCACATCACACTCAAAAGGTGATGGATTCGAACCCTTGTGGGATTAATCTTTGTGTGTGTGTGTGTGTGTGTGTGTGTGTGTGTGTGTGTGTGTGTGTCCGATTATAAATTAAATTTGATTCACGAAAGGTAAATTCAATAGAGGTTAAAAACTAAAATCACACGATGTCTTTATGAGAGTTATTTACTTCAATGATTCCGATGATTCGACATTATAGGGACTTAATTACCTATAAGATTAATTATTACACGCCCTAATTTGACTTTAACGACCTAATCACTCGGATATATATATATATATATATATATATATATATATATATATATATGCTGCAAACCCACAAGGAAAAGAAAAACGATTCCAAGTCCTTTCCTGTATTCAGAGCTACACCTCGTCATTCCCTGACGAGGTGTAGCTCTGAATACACGAAAGGCCTTGGAATCGTTTTTCTTTATATATATATATATTATATATATATATATATATATATATATATATATTTATTATTATTATTATTATATATAATTTGCGTTACGTATTATTTGTTATTAAAGTAACTTCCTTTCTGTTGTTTATTATATTTCTTACAGAAATATAATGAAACATAATAATGGTATTTCATAATGATATATTATTTAAATTAGAATATTTCTCTATTTAATTTCTCCATCTTAAGTTAAGAAGAAAACGAAAATATAAAATTAAATTCGTTAATAACATATATATATATATATATATATATATTGTACACTCGCAAGAAAAAATGAAAAGCGATTCCAAGGTCTTACGTGTATTCAAAAGTACACATCGTTGAATACACGAAAGGCCTTGGAATCGTTTTCATTTTTCTTTGTGGGTGTGCATCATTTATTTATTTCACGTGTTTAATTGTGTAATTCATTATATATATTCGTCGGGACAAATTTAGAATCGCTCACAAATTTCTGGAATGTCCTTTTTACGTCACGATTTTTGCATTTATAATGCTTGAAAATGACAGTTGAAAAAGACCTTGTTCATGAATTGTAACCGATGCTAAACTATGTGAAAATACAAAAGATAATTTATTACAGGAATAGTTTTTATGTTTATAGTGATGAAAACGGAGAGTCGAGAGCTGGAGACTGAGTTTAAAAAAGTAAAATTTGGCATTGGGGGTGGGGGGGGAAGAGGGGAGGATTTTTTAAATAATGTTATAAATTATAAAGCTTTTGTACATACATTTCATTTTGTTTATAATTCCACTGTTTCATTAATGATGCGTACTATTATTTTTATTTAGTTATTAAATTTATGTATATGTATACGTGTTTATATATATATATATATAATATATATATATATATATATATATTATAGTTTTTTTTTTTTTTTTTTTTTTTCCAAATACCCTTAAATGTATTGATTTCGACAAATGGTGTAAAAAAAATGTATACATTTCTACTATTAATACCGCTACTATTTTAACATATGCTTTTGCTGGTTTAACCCGAGAAAAGGTTATACATTCATAATTATTCCTGTAACTCGCTCGTATTACCTTTTGAATTCCTAATTTACACGGGTTAAAAATAAATAGAAAATGGAAAAATTTCTGAGGGAAGCGAGGCTAGGTGGAAGTATTTATAAAAGAAGGCTACAGCCAAAGACGGGTATATAGACTCCCGACTTCAATTGTCTCAGTCGGCGCTATACTGTATTATAAAAGTCAGATTCTATAAACACGTTTTCATTCTTATGTTTTTCAATTCTAATTATAAACGTGCGTATTACGCCTCGATGGTGTAATGGTTAGCGTCGTTGATTACGAATCCATCGGCTCCGGGATCGAGACCCGGTGACGGCAGGCGGCGCGCAGCAAAACCCAGTTGTTCACCCTCCCACGCAATAAAAAGAAAGTGGTTGGCAGATAAATGGGTACCCTGGGTAGCCTACTGGTTAAGACGCTGGGATGCTGGTGGGGCATGGTTCGGATTCCACGTTAAACTGTAGGTCTAAGGTGGAGTAAAAAAGTTTGACTTTCGTCAGAATGAACAATTGGGGCGGAAGCAAACCAAAGGTTACTGTTTAGGTGCCTCACGAAAGACCAAGGTAATGAAAGTGCTTAAAAGAATGGCTTAAAAGAATGTATGTAAAGTATTTCTGAATATTCATTACATAGTTTAATTTTTTCGTATGGGAAGAATCTGCGGAAGTATTTTTGAGATCTGCTTTGTCTGCGCATGTGCGCTGGGCTTTTTACGTCAGTTCACAGTTAACTTGAGAAGGTGCATGGATGATGTACTCTTTCAAAATTAATTTACAGCATGGTTGATCATAGCCGACATTATAAATAGTTAAAAAGAGTTTAATACAGTCCAACAGATTAAGAATAAAGGGATAAAAACATATCAGATTCTGGTTACTTACAAATTTAGTCTCGGTTTATATACCTAATGGCGTTCGCGGTTCCTTGACTTAAGTTTGGATGGGCAAATGCTAAATTTAGTAAAGTAAGGTTTTGGTTTCGATATTATTAAAGGTTTCTTCATAAAATATATTTCCTTTTTCATAACTGAAGTTCTGAATTGTAATTTTTGTTTTTCATTTACCTTCAATCGGATGTAGAGTAGATTATAATCGCAATAAAACGTATTGTGGTCTTGAAGGTTTTTAAAAGGTGGGGACAAAATGTGTTTAGACATTTTCAACACTCCTTTTAACCTTTCAGGTGTCCCGTGCGATGATTCCTTACTTCACGGAGGTTATATTTGTTGCCTCTCCTCTTGAGTTGGCTTGGTGAAGTAGAGTTGGTTTCTTGCGCTCTCCATTTTACATAGCCAGGTACTCCTGGCTCACCTGGTATTGTTCCGAGCCAAGTGTTAATTTTCTTTTGGATTTCCACCACTACACCAGTCGTGTTCCGTAGTTGCTTGGGCAACTGGTTGAAGTCTTGGCTCTCTCACAACAAAACTATCTAGCCTTTAGTTTGGGAACACGACGCATTCTTCCTTTCCTACTTTCCACTGTTGTTTGAGTGAGGGTTCAAAGTGAGACTAGAGACTAGTTTCTCTATTATTTTCCATGTGTAAATAATGGTGTACCTCTCTTTTCTTCTTTCCATCGAATATAAATTTAATTCACGTAACCTTTCCCAGTAATTTAGTTCTTTGCATCCGCTGATCTCGGCTGTGAAGCTTCTCTGAATCCCTTCTCGTTGACTAATGTCTTTATGTATATGGGAATCTTAAGAGTGAGCAATATTCCTGCTTGGGTATGATCAGCGTTTTCAACAGAGGGATCATAATATTCCTGTCCCTTGTTTTAAAGGTTTTCAGTATCTCTCAAGTTATTCTTTTTGCTTTGTTTACTGCTATCTTATTTTGTGTTTCAAAATTCGCGTCATCACCCAGCTAACAATTTTACGTAGATACAACGTTGTTACAAGGTTACAGTTTAGCATTGTGACTTAGATACAACGTGAGTTTGTGTGATCTCAGTTACGTCTTCACAACGTTGTGATATTATGTAAAATTTACGTAGATACAACATTGTCTCAACGTCTCAAAGATGGCATTCGATCCAACAAAGGCGCCCCATTTGAAATAGTAGCATGCTGTATGTAACTCCGTTACATTTTTGTAGCAAAGAATAATGTAACACGAAACTATATGCTATGGATGTAAAACCTTACGTGCAGACAACGTCTTTGCTACGAACAAAAATTACGTCAGAAGTTTACTTGTACTTCACGTGTATACAACGTCATTATGCAACGTTGTATCAACGGTGCACTATAACGTTTAAGTTTTACGTTCTGACATGACCAAGATTCAACCACGATACAACGTTGTATTTACGTAGTGTGTTTGCTGGGAAGTCACTATAACTACTAAATCATTTGCTTTAGAGTTTCTCTGAATTTCTTGTCCATTTGGGGCATAGTATTTCATTGATTTTAGTTCCTTCCTTCGTCCGTACCTTAATAGTTGAAATTTCTCCATGTTAAATTTCATATTATTGCCTTCTGACTAATTGTAGATTCTCTTCATGTTTGTTTGTCGAGATTCGATATCATCTGGGTTTCTCATTTTTCTACTAATTTTGGTGTCATCAGTAAAGGATGTTACTGTGCTGTCACTTCATCATCTATATGGGCCCATAAAAAAATTACGTAACGCTAGTTTTGCTAAAACTTGACACCCTCACCACCCTTATAACGTTCCGTAACATTAGGGGTTACATAACATCTTAGTGGGTGTCTGGTCTAGCGTTACGGAAGGTTACAAGGGGGTGGGGGTGTCAAGTTTTAGCAAAAAATAACGTTACGTTATCTTTGAACGGTCCCTATCAGTTAGCATGATCATAAATAGTAAGGAAACTAATACTGTTCTTTGTGGTAATGAGCTACGCCCTCTCACTCTGCAGACGAAAATATTCCTTGAACTGTAACAATATGCTGCCGCCCACTAAAGAAATTATATATCCATTTTCCTACTTTTCCTAGCATTTCCAGTTATATACTGTATATATATATTTATGAACGCATGAGCACGCGCACTTGCAAATGCAAAATATTTCCTACCAGGATAGGATTTGAATCCGGGACATCTGACTCGGAGGCTAGGACGCTGACTACGACAGAATGAAAGTCAACACAACCTGGATCATATTTCATCACCCGAAGTAAACACGACCGCGTTCACACCCAGATAAATCTGAATTAAATGTTGTACATTGGCTCGAGTACAATTTCTGGGCGTGAAAGTGCAAGCCCTTCTTCGGTTAATGAAATATGCACCAGGTTGTGTTGACTTTTATCATGTCGTGTATAGATATATATAATTGCTTTCTATTTTAATTATATTTATCGTTTTAATAATAATTACTATATTTATTTTGTAAGTATTGTTAAATCCTGTGTATGATTATTACATTTCTTATTTATCGATTTGTGCGTTTCCGTTTTCCTTTGACAATATTGTTTATTTTAAATTCGTATTTATTAAGAAAAAATGTCGCATGTAAAAATTACATGAAAGTTATTGACAAACAAATTATAGGAACGTTGTGGGACAAAGTTCATAAATTTACGTGTAAATTGCGTCAGAGTTACTAAAAAAAAAAAAAAAAAAACCCAGAGTTGTCATATTTAGGAGTTGCGCTTAACTTGTAACTCGTTTGACCATAATTCGATTGAGAATTTGGGAAACTTTTGAAAGTGAAAATCTCGAAATAGAAACCATGATTTCCAGCAGAAAGATGATTGTTCTGTTACAAGGAAAAATCTGGTAATCCGAAATTATTCTAGAATTATACCAAAACCTTAATTTCATGCCCAACAGGCAGTCAAAACAATCACTGATGGTGAGGGAAGAGCCCACTAAAGTTTAAACCCACAAAGAAAATGTAATTCTTTAACATTTTTATTCCAAACTTTGGCCATGGCTGAATTATATATATATATATATATATATATATAATATATATATATGGTGGTGTAGTGGTTAACATCGCTGACTACGAATTCATCGGCCCCGTGTTTGATTCCTGGTCACGGCAGGCGGCGCGCAGCTAACCCAGCTGTTCATCCTTCCACGCAATAAAAACATTGGTTGGTAGATACATAGATACTCTGGGTACCCTTTTAAGACGCTGGGCTGCTATTGATCAGGAGGTCGTGAGATCGAGTCCGGGCGAGGACTTTGTAATTTCTGACCACCCGTGGTCGGTCGTGGTTCGGATTCTACCTTAAGCTATAGGTCTAAGGTGGAGCAACAAACTTGGCCTTCGTCAGAATGAACAGTCCGAGCAGAAGCAAAAACCAAGGTAACCAAGGTAACCAAGATAGGGTGTCCTAGAAATCCTGCCCATAAATACATGATATTAGCCTTTGGGGCAAAACTTCTCGGACACCCTGTATGTACGAGTATATAAACTTACGTTTACTTTGCATTAATTAAAAATACCGACTCGCAAGCGAGCGTCGTTCAATAACTCTTTTAAGTTTAATGATAAGTGTTTATCGATTTGTAATAAAGACATCATTTTACACACAATTATTAACAGTCAAACAGTAAAGTTTTTGCATGTAGTATATATATATATATATATATATATATATATATATAATATATATTATATATATACAGTATAAAGAAAATGTGTCAGTAAAAAATATCTGTTTCAAGTTATACTATAATTGGATTTCAATTGATTCTTGTATGTGGAATTTATATTTGAAATGGAATTCTTCCCACTCTGTCTGTCCCCTTACACCGTTAATAATTTACAATATGTACATGTGTATAAACTGAAATTTCTTCATATATATATATATAATATAAAAAATCAACTTTGATACTACTACTACTACTATTACTAATAATAATAATAATAATATACTCGTACTTCGAAATTATTTTCATGATAAAATTACTTCAAACTAATTGAGAATTGGTGAATTTTAACACGAAATCTGGTGCATGGCAAAACTGATTTGGGGAATGACGCAAAGTAAACGAAAAATTTCCTTCATTCTGTCATGGGATTGAATGTTGCGCTGCTCAGTTGGAAGTGCTGTTTGGGCACACCATCAGGTGAGCTTTAAATTGATTAGAGTTTAAAAAAGTAGATGTGGGTCATCTAGCAGATGACCTTGGTAAGGTCAACAATTTTACATATACAATAACAACAACTGTCGGTTAAGATATATGGTATATATTGAGTTTCGCGGAGACCAGCTCCTTGTAGCTGTCACGAAGATCCTGATTGACCAAAATTGGTGACGTGGGAAACAACTGATTAATATAAAGTTACCACATAACCTCGTAAAATACAATTCCTGTGAAATTCGATGTGAGCCAGATAAGTGGTAAAGTTTGGTAGACTATTGTGATTGTATCAAACTAAATCCCTGAAATGGCCAATAAATGTTGTATATATATATAAAAAAAAAAAATACTAGGCCCACAGAGGAAGGGCAGACAGTGTTTGAGAAATTTAGATTTAAGTAAACAGATTGCAAGTTAAAGCCCAAATTTAGAAGTTTGGCAGATATGACCAGATATGTTGTTGCCTTTCAAACTAAATTGCTAGTTGAAAGCTTGTTGAGTCTACTTCAGGTAAATAGCATGACTAAATGGGCATGGGCATTATTTATCCCATTTTATATGAAATTTGGAGTTGCTGTAACCCAAATAAAGTTGGTATACCACTCCTACCAAATTTCTCATATTGGCTAAGGCCAAGAGTTGGAATGCAGCTGGAAATATAGGGTAAGACAAGATAAATTCTCATGCTGTTGTAAACCAAAGATATTCCTGCTGTGTTTAGGGCAAGATTTGGGTGTTATGCAAGAATGTGGTGGGATAATTGTTTCGGGGAACAGATATTTACAAATATAATTCTATTTAAAAGCAGAATCGGTGGAGACACTTAATAGCTTGTTGGTCTGCCAGTAACTCCAGTTTGGACGGGTGTAAAGGACGTAAGGACCACACCCTGCAAACAAGTGAGAAAAGGCCAGACAGGAAGAATTCTGAGTAGGGGTTAATATTCCGAAGAACACATAACCTAAATCTTAGAAAACAAACAATATATTCAGAATCCTTATAAAAAATAATGAAAGAAAATGTTTCGTATGCTGCGCAAATTAATATTAATAAGATAAAAAAATTAATATTCAATATGTTATCTAATCAAAATTGGTAGCTAAAAGTACTAGCAGTAATTGCTTTTGTTTTTGTGTTTCTGTGACCATGAACTGTGCCGGTTGTGAAGTAGACTTTGAAGACTTATTTTGTCTTGTTGCCTTAGACCAGGAGTGTTCAAACCTGTGCACGCGGGCACAAATGTGCCCGCGAAGCCATTTCGGTGTGCCCGCGAGTAGCCCCCAGATAAAGTTTTAGAGACCGGATAATAGAAAGAATATTGCAATTAAAACCAGATAATATTTTTTATGTGTTTTATGTATTTTTTATCATTTTTTATGTGTGCCCGCCTGTGCTCCAGCATTTGGAAAATGTGCCCGCCTGCGAAAAAGTTTGAGCACCCCTGCTTAGACGAAGATAAAGCTTTGGCTTTTTTGCAAATCACGGTATGATATTAAAAAACGCGTTTATGTTCGAACAGTGGAAAACAGTATAATTATAGAAAAGACTGAAATATTTTCTATTGTAATAGGCAATATACTGACAGTAAGAGTAAGCTTGTAAAAAAGTGTAATTTTACAGGGTAGGTTACAATAAAGAAAATTAAATTACATACCAAAAAATATTTACTTGATGTATTTTTGAGGCGTTTTAACAGAATCTGCTAGCTGTTAATTTTTGTGAAATTGAGCAGCTTTCAAGATATACATTTCTTCGAAGAAAAAAAATATTATCTCGAAAGCTGCTCAATTGTACCAAAAAACAAAAAACGGGTCTTTTCCATTTGGGGGCTAGCAGCGAATTTTAATGAAAATCGGTATACTAATGTAGTTTTGGTCACTGATTTCAAAACTAACTTTTTTTTGGAGAAATTAAAAACAAACATGTTAGAGCACTGCTGATTCGCTGCTAGCCCCAAATGGAAAAGATCCAAAAAACGGATGGAAGATTCCGTTAAAACGCATTACAATACATAAAAAAATTATCTGATATGTAATTTCGGGTGATGTGTTCTGCGGAATATTTACCCTAATAGGTACTATAAAAGTTGCAAGTTGGCACAAGTATAAGGTTTCAGAGGGAAGACCCTAGGAGGCTTCTCTAGTGTATCCTCGAGTAAAACAATCCGTTTCAAATGTTAGTTGTCCAATAAGACAAAAACTAATTTATTTGGAAACTAAGCCAAAGAACTTTGATGCGCAGAAATAAGGTTCATACATTTAGGGGGGTATTCTAAAATGTAATAAATCTCTGGTACATTAAGTGTTAAAGTGAGAATGAACAATACTCACAGCTGGTGCTAACACTGGTATGGCGTGCATGATGATGGTCCAATAATGTGTTTCAAAATCATAGTAATGGGTACAAGTTATATGGAGTATTCCAATTTAATGTAGAAGGTTAAGCAATTTTAGTCCTCAATTTATTCGTCTGTGTAAATTTATTAAGAAATTATATAGAAATCTAAAACTGGTATAATTATTTACAAGAAATACTGTTGTTAAGGAAGTTAAGTTGGGTATTGGGCTATGGAATATATATATATATATATATATACATACTGTATTTAGCTATTAGTTAGTAACACGTATAAATTACCAAAAAATGTGTATATCATGTATTTTTTAACAAATTTAGGGCGCGTGATTTCGCTTGCTTGCTAATCGTGTCAGGCCCCTCTCAAAATCAATAAGCAAATCACACGTTTGTAAAGTGTAAGGAAATGTTAGTTTGTAACTCGCTCACAGCACACTTAACTGCTTTTAAGGTGAAATCGTATATACGTAACTTGTTGAGTTTTGCTTTTCCTTTGTTTTATTTTATAGGCCTATATAAAGTAGAAACGGAAATTAGAATCCTCATTGGTAAGCACACCGGACAAAAAATTAGTCACCCCTCTCAGAATGTACCTAATAACGTGTGACGGCGCCTCTGGCCTTGATAACCGCACGAATCCGGCGAGGCAGAGACTCTACGAGGTTGTGCATGTACTGAACATCGATTTGCTGCCACTCGTTCATCAGCCGGTCCCGAAGTTCCGCCAGAGTCCGTGGGTGTCTATTCCTGCGCTTCACTTTCTGTTTCCAGCCTGAACAACACCTTCGACGCATTCAGGATTAAAGGCTTCATTGGACCTGCGATGTACTCGTCGCCTCCCATCATTGGAGAACAAACAAAAACGGGACTCATCGGACCAAATTACACGTTTCCAATCTGCCGCAGTCCAGTTTTTGTGCCTCTGAGCCCATTTATAACGTGCCAATTTGTGACTTGCTGTTAACAGCGGCCTCTTCCGTGGTACCCTGCTCCAGATGTCCATCGCATGCAGTTCTCGTCGCAATGTCCGTTCGGAAATTGGTCGCTGGAGAACCTCATTGGTTTCTTGGAGCAATTGTTCTCTGGTTTGAAAACGATTTGCAGTTACTAGACGAGAAACATGGCGGCGGCCCCTATTGTCGAGAATTGTTTTCCGGCTACAGTTACGCCGTCGATTGTCAGTTGATTGCGAACTACACCACTCTTTATAAACTCGCTGGACAGTACGCGTTGACACACCAACAAATTGGGCTACTTCAGACATTTTGTGTCCGTGGGCTCTGCCAAACACGATGGCTCCTTTTTGCCACTGAGTAACGTCTGCCTCACGACCCATTTTGCAGACTATATCCAACACACACTTTGTTCTTCACCACCTCACGAAACAGATCTGATCCTGTGTGCTACGTCACCGCTACTTGTCACTTACCAATGCTACATCAGCGCCCTCTGTGTGACCTTGAACTTCCTACTATCGGTACTATTAGGGGTGACTAATTTTTTGTCCGGTGTGCTTATGTTAACCCTTGAACGCTGAAGTTTTTTGTAGACTGAAATTATGAAAGTTACGAATGCATGTATTTGAAACTGTGTAAATTCGATCCAGTCGTCCATAAGCGGTTAACGCTGCTCTTAGCATGATGAACGTGAATGTGTTTATGGATGTACTGTAAATGTATCTGGATCTTTGGATATACTGTGTGTGTGTGTATATATAGCGACACAACTCGCGCAAGCAGACACCTGCAAGACATTCACTCGCTCTCAGGCTGACACAAGATTCGTAAAATCAAACCCACTCTGAACGATTACGCTTCTACAGGGTAGCCCATAAGTCCCAATCGGTTATAATTGAAGCGAAAATCCATCTAGCGGAGCTCACACTGACGTAAACGATTACTAAGGAAAGACTATTTGAAGAGATAGTTGTATTTTGCACTTTGAAGAATCAATAAATACTTCTAAACTTACTATAAACTTTTTACTTTGTTTGTGTTTTGTATTTTCGCTTTAATTATAACTGATTGGGACTTATGGGCCACCCTGTACTTTTGATTTCGTTATCACAGGATAATGTTTAAGTGTTGTAACCATTTATTTTAAGTTTAATAGCCTGTGTATTGTAATAATCTAAATGTTAATATCTATGTATACTGACGTACATATCTTAAATCCTCTTATTTCATTTTAATCTATCAATTGTAGGATTTTTAACTTTTTAATTTTTTGTTTTTTGAATAAATTATAACTTCTTAATAGTGTAAAGTTTAGTATTTTTTGCTGCAGTGAAGATGGAAATGTATTTCTAAAACGTTTGTCTATCATATTTTCCAAATAAGAATGATGGGTTTACCTGTTTATCCTTAAGTTAAGCTTCCCTTAGACCAAACCTTTGAATGAAGTTATATATATATATATAACGGTGAACCAAAAGTAGGTGGACAGTAGGTTGAATACGGTTTGTGTTATATTATATTATAACTATGGTGTTCATTATAACTATGGTGTTTGTGTTTTATTATATTAAATATTATAACTAATTTATTTAAATTTTATTTTGTATTATAGTATACAAAAAATTAAATATGTATTCTCAAAATAACGTTATCATTTACTGTCCACCTACATTTGGTTCACCCTATATATATATATGGGATGAATTTCAACAATTAAACACGTGAAATGAATGAATGCTGCAAGCCTACAAGGAAAAAGAAAACGATTCCAAGGCCTTTCGTGTATTCAGAGCTACACCTCGTCAGGGAATGACGAGGTGTAGCTCTGAATACACGAAAGGCCTTGGAATCGTTTTTCTTTTTCCTTGTGGGTTTTGCAGCATATACATTATACAGGGTGGGCCAAAAGTCTGGATCCATAGGAAAATATTTATTTTAATACATAAATTACAACAAATGGTAAATACTTAAATGAATATCAACTTTAACTCGTAAATGCGTATCCGTGATACTGTACAGTAGTTCGTACTCCATTATAAACAACAAATTATAACAAATGCTCAAATTGCGGCCTTTGTAGGGTGCACTTTGTAGGGATGGAATTTATGATTTTTAATAATTCTTCGAATTGAAGTTCTCGAGATGCGTGTTTCATTGATAATCTTCTTGTTGACTTTACTGGACTATTCGTTAAATTTTCACATACCATTGCAGAGTATTTTCATCAGTTGCAGTTTTTGGACGACCAGAACGCCGTCGATCATGTACACTTCCTGTTTCTTTGAAACGTTTAAACAACTTGCCAACAGTCGCATGTGTTACTGGATGCTTATCAGGATGATTTCTATTGAATTCGGTAGCAACTTCTCTGTGTGTAGCGCCCTTCTTGCGTACATGAGCACAAGTTCTACCCGGTCTTCTGTTGTTAGATTTCGAAGCCATTTCTGGGCTGAAATAAAAAAAAAAAGTATTTGAGTATTTATACTGGAGTACGAACTACTGTACAGTATCACGGATACGCATTTACGAGTTAAAGTTGATATTCATTTTAAGTATTTACCATTTGTTGTAATTTATGTATTAAAATAATATTTTCCTATGGATCCAGACTTTTTGGCCCACCCTGTGTGTATATATATATATAATATATATATATATATATATATATATATATATATATATATATATATATATATATATATATATATATATATATATATATATGTATAAAGTCGGATTATGTTGGGGTTAAGCCTCAACCTAACAACCCTAACGAAGTTGTATACTTCATGCAAGTACACGGTTATTCTTTAATTATGCCTGCACATTTTCAATTATAATAATAAAAATAGTGCAAGAATAACCAAAGTTTATGAACTTGGCACGATTTTGCGGACAGACGAAAGTTTTCTTACGTGCAAACAACACGTTCAAAGCGCGCCCTTCCACTTGACGAAATTATGCACGAATCTGAGATGAACTGTAATTTCTTATCACTCGCCTTTCGCTAGAATGGTATGTTTTTTTACGTTCTTTCCGCCGCATTTTTAAGCTCCTATTTTCATAGAAATTTCTGTGGAGACCTCTTATTAGCCTTTTATCGAAACAACTAGATTTGAACTACTGCACTCCCATCTACCTACAATAAATCGTGCCAAGTTTCATGGACATCAGTTGAGCCATTGATTTTTTAATTACTTTTTGAAAGTGTGGCGTGATTAAAGAATCACTAATATATTAGATAGATATATGTTACCCGGATTTTTCGGGCTGGCTTCTTGTTTTTCGAAAAAAAAAGTCCCCAAAAACCATTTTTCTTTTGGGGGGGGGGTAATGTTCCTGAAAAATAAATTTATTTAAAATCTAAATCTAAAAGTGATGAAACACTGCAAAAAACTTCTTTTGCCATTTTTTCGATCATATTAATTCTCTCTATTGAATATTAAGATTAATTTATGATTAATTTTTAATATATACAGGGTGAGTCAAAGTCTGGAAACATAGGAAGGATAGGAAACTTTATTGCAAAAAGACGTGTCACAAGTAATGTTATAAGATGCGCTCTATATGTCTTATTTAAAACCTAAATTTCTATCCAATATGATTTAATTAAATACCTATTAAAATTCTAACCTGAAAGGGGTCAAATGATGCAGAAAATCTTCTTTAGCCATATCCTGCAACCATATAAACTCGAGTTGATGATGCTTAAAAGTAATTTATTAGTTTAATTTATAACATTAATTACATAGGCTTTATTAAATACTTATTGCTATCATGGTGTGGCTGAATTTTGAATAGGCATTCCTGTTCTCGATTGCTCCTATATAAAGACTAAAAATGTAGAAAATGAAAATATTAGATATTCTCTATGGCAGGGTTACCACCAATAGAAGTACTCTGGTCCCTATCCGGTCCACCGACGGATTTTAGGATTTACTTTAAAATATAGGCAAATTTCGACATTTTGAAAGAACGAGAATCGACCTTTTTCTATTCTTTTGATAAAGTTTAAGTAAGTTTTCGTTCGAGAAATTAAAAAATGGTGATTTTAAGTTGATCTCGATAAAATAATATCAACCACTTTAAGAAAATATTCCGCGTGGGAGGGGGTGAACAGGAGTGGATCAGCAGCGGAATTTGATAGAGTAACAGAAATTGTCGCAGCGTTTTCGCCAAAATTTAACTTGTGCGCCAAAATGCGTTCATTTTCTATCGTTTCGTTTGGGCCCAACCGAACTTTTCGATTGAGCTGAATTTTTTAGGTTTTATAAATCTACCTGAGAGTTCAACTAATCTAATCTAATCTCTTTCATTTGCCCCAAACCAAACTATATAAAACGAACACATTTTGGCGGACGAGTTAAAAATTTTGGCACAACGTTAATAGCCTTCAGCAACATCTATGCGGCCTGCAAAGAAAATTAATTGGTGCCTCTACTCTACGGCTTAGGCCAAACATCACTAATATTAAATCACTTATTAACTTATAATTTACTTATAATTTACATTCAGAATGGATACGTTTTCTTTGCGTTTATAACATTTAGAAAGTATTTTATTGGCTTTATTTGAAATATAAAAGCTGAAAATAATTATTAAACCTATGATGTAGATTGTAGGTCTATTTTTAGTTAAAGAAAACCTATTTTTTTTGTTTTTATTTTTTGTTTTTACAACATAATAATTTATTGGAACTATATTTTTATTTTCTATAGAAACATATTTCTGTTGCATTTATGCTACATTTTTCTTTTTTATACAAAAAGACAAAACGTTATTTACAATATATTATATATATATATATATATACATTCAACTGCAAAGAACACGCAGTATAAATAACGTAAAGAACGACGCTTGTATAGGAGATATTCCGCGCAAGACGAGAAAGAGAAAACAACAATTATATATATATATATATATATATATTATATATATAACTAATAAGCGGATTTTTACACTATACAATGATTTTTTCGAATTTCACCAATGTTAAGGTTTTAATTAAAAGAAGTCTGAATTCAAATAACTCGGGTAATATTGTACCCAAGATTATTAATTTTCTCGGAAATACAAATAGCACAAAATCCGAGCAAATAGAATGTATATACAGTGTGTATAATATATATATATATATATATATATATATATATATATATATATAATAATATATATATATATATATCTTATATATATATATATATATATATAATATAATAACATTTATTTAATGATATACTTATATATATAAACATGCTTTAATATACCAGAGTATATAAAAAAAATTTAAAAGTAAATAATATGATTAACGAATAAGTTTTATCCACGTATCTTGTTAGCATTAAGATAAATAATATACATCGAATACAAACATACACTATTTGCTGTTAGAATATTTTGAATAAATTCTATGCTGGAAAAACTCGTCTTGGTAATAGATATAATCAGTGTGCATACGCAAATATGATAAAGAAATTCATGAAATACATTAAACTATGACGCACATATTCTCAAACAAGATTCAAACGAAGGTCACGCATAACTACCACTAACCTGACTCCAAAACGCGTGAAAGTCAAATTCAAACCGTCAGTAAAGTCAAGACAGAAAAGAACTGTTCCCGCCACAAGATCGTTCGCGCGAATATGCTCAATATGCAATTGCCGCCAAAAACTGCAACTGCTCAGAAAACGAAAAGGAAGGGCTGGGCTGTCTCGAGTAGTTGTCTTATTACTGCCATTTTGTACTTTGTTACGGTACTCGTTATTCTTTTTTTTTTAATTATTTCATGAAAAATGCGGTTTAAGTCCTTTTACGATATAGCAATTGCATTAAAGAAATATCGTTAATGATACAAAGGGTGGAGTAAAATGGTAATTTTGAGTTTTTAATTGACCACTTTTGTCCTTTATTAAAGATATAAAATACCATTAATTTGTGCGTGTCAGTTTATTATGTTGAATATGAACACGCGCGTGTGTACACACACACACACACACACACACACACACCAGTCCCTAGCCAGGACTTCCCAAGGGGGAGGTTTGAAATTGTAGAAAGGCGGACCTTTTGGTGCAACGACTAGTCGCTGCGGAGGGGGTTTAGAATAAAGTTTAGAGTAGTTTGTGAAATTTAAAAAATAAATGCAAATGTTTATTTCTAAATGATGTTATATACACATATCACATCATAGTTATAACTATGGTACAAAAGTGGACCTTTCCTATCAAGGGGGGCGTCACTCGACCTCCCCCCCCTGGCTACGGGCCTGCACCACACACACACACACACACACACACACACACACCACACATACATACATATATATATATATATTATATATATATAATATATATATAATTATATATTAAACAAAACTAACTGGACATAAGCTTTATTTTATATAAAGTGGCCACAAAGTCCTTTGCATGAAAAACAAGGGCCAAACATACAGATATGCTTGTGGGTTTGCATCATTCATTCATTTTACTTGTTTAATTGTGAAATTCATCCCATATATATATTATATATTATATATATAATAATATATATATATATTGTAGTGGTTAGCGTCGCTGACTACGAATCCATCAGCCCCGGGTTCAAGACCCGGTGACGGCAAGCCGGCGCGCAGCAAAACCCCCCTGTTCATCCTTCCACACAATAAGAAGTGTTTGTAGATAAATGGGTACCCTGGGTGGCTTAGTGGCTGGCTGCTGGTGGGACGTGGTTCGGATTCCACGTTAAACTGTAGGTCTAAGGTGGAGTGAAAAGCTTGACCTTCGTCAGAATGAACAATTCGGGCGGAAACTAACCAAAGTGTGTGTGTATATGTGTGTGGTGTGTGGTCTCTCTCTCTCTCTCTGTGAGTCTGTTGTCATGGGTAGGGTATTTTGCGTTAATATATATTTTTTTTTATTTAGATTGAGATAACTGAAGTTCTAAGTGACTCTACAGATGAAGAGAAGGTGAAAATTGTTTCGCTACATGTTGCTGGTAGAAGCCTGAGGAGGCATTTCACTTATTTCCACGAACGACACCCTGCTACGTCTTGACAGTCAACAAATCAGGGGGCTATTCATGAAATAACTGACAGGCCTCCTCCCTCTGACTTCTACCAACAACGTGTAGCAAAACAATTTTTCACCTTTTGATCTGCGTAGTCACTCATAAACTTCAATTATATTATTATCCAACTCAACTCTAAATACAAAATATATTATTAACGCAAAACCCCATGAGAACGGACTTCTGATACACCCTGTATATATATATATATATATTATATATATATATATAATATATATCCAGAGGAGCCGGAAGTACCTGGCTATGTGAATGGGGAGCGCAAGAAACAAACTCTTTACTTCACCCGGCCAATTCAAGAGGAGGTACAAGTTTGACCTCCTTGAAATGAGGAAACTATCGCACGGAACATCTAAATAGTTGGATATATATATA
>JAJOZX010013506.1:5000-35000 GCA_023014485.1 Bathynomus jamesi
ATAAAAATAATTTTTTATGTAAAATTTACCTGAAATTATTAAAAGAAAAGATTGTTCGAAATGCTTTCCTTCCATTTCAATAACTTTTTTATTCTCGGTCGAAATTCATCTATGGCTCGATTTACTTTTATTTTTTTTTAAATATTATAAAATTATGTTTCGCTCGTTGAAATGCGTACTTGATTTCTATTTTTAATCTGTATTCTTAATTTTCTTAATTCAATTATCGTACCGATATTTCTGGTTAATGTTAATGGTTATATAGTTCATATATAGCTAGGAATGTTACTAGTCGAATTTAATTCCATCTTCAAAATTCAATTTTAAAACCGTGAGATTTACTTTCATTAATTGTAAGTTCTTCTAAGTACGTTTTTTTTAATTACCTTATACGTGTAACTGATTAATTATGTAAAATCTATAATCCTAATTGAATTTTATTACTTTTGACACATATTCCCTCCAGTCACATTTGCATTAAAACTCGTATGCAAACATCATCATTATAATACATCATAATTATTGCTTACTCTATATAAATTCTCGCTCATGCATTTATTCAGTTAATTTAACAATCCTCTCAGCTAATCTGTCTCTCGAAATTATAAGATACACATTTTGTACCCAATAAACATAAATACACATTTGACCACAGGTCTATACATCATCCACTACGTAATTCTATTTTTACCTACGATAGTCAATAAAAATTAGCTTATAGATTGTACGATTTACATTTTTCCCTTTTATCTACTCTATTCATTATGTACATAATTTATCCCAGAAAAAATAAAATTTGGTAAAAAATTTTAACCATATCATTGTTTGTCTAACTTAATTGTTTGTCTAAATTAAAGTATTAATCTTTGATTTTTTTAATATTTTGTAAGCAAGTGTCATTTTAAAGATTTGATACTCTGCATTGTACTCAACTACCCGAACTCGTTCTGTATAAAAGTTGTATTGTAAAAAGAAAAATTCGTCATCTAACTTGAATTAGTTACGATGTTATTTTCTCAATTGTATTGTATTAATTGTATTATATTATTGTGTTAATATTATTTAAAAAAAAAGGGGGAGCACTGTAAAAATTGAACAATGAACAATTCCTACACCATCATTATATGGATTCATTGTCTTCATGCAGTACTTATGTTCGTATAGTTTTTATGTTTGAATGTTCATTTTTACATAAGAAACCAAAATCGCCTAAGCGAGTTTTGGATAGAATTTCGATTTGTACTTCTTTATTCATTACTGTATTTTTCTAATTCATCTTTTCTAATAATGACTTATACACTAGGACGTCATAAAATAACTTTATTCTCTTTACGTTTCCATACTTTGTACACTGAATCACGTTCTTAGTATTTGGACATCTTCCGTATTCAATGTATGGTAAATTCTTTAGTAATAATGTTGTGGTGTTATGTAGTATAAAATTATTATTCAACCATATTCATCCATACGTCACATTTTCCCGTCATTAATTTCCCTTCATTATATCTCTAGTATGCAATGTATGAAAATTCTTTATCATCTTAATAAAAACTGTACACTCTATAGAAGTCATTATTTATGTTATGTAGCATAAATATAACTATTATTCGACCATATCCCCCGCCCCTATACGTCCATATCTTATCTTGACCATTATCGTATGTCAATTTTATTAAATATTCATTTTTGCTCGTGAAATGCAAAACTTTAGGCATTTGTTCGAAAACGCTCAAATACGTTCTCGTATTGTTTTTTTAATAATTTTTTTCAAGTGCGTTCACCCCTCGCAAGATATTCATAAACGCTTATGCAAGTGTACGCAATTCGCAAATCAGCATAAATCAAACATCTGAAAACGTGAAAACCTCCTGTCCCTCTGATTTCAAATTTATAACATATTATAACATATTATCTCGTAAATACATTATCTCGTATGTGCTCATGTACTTGTGTTGTACTAATAGCCATATATAATAACCATATATTATAACCATATATAAATATATAAAAACACTGTAAGAATGGTAAACGACGAAATGTACTTCAAAGAAACTGTAATTAAATGTAATGATTTAATTTATAATGTAAGAATGTACTTTAATAGAACTGTAATAGACAATCATAAGCGAATGTGAAGTAATCCATAATTGTAATCGTAATTGTAATGAACCAAAATTAATACGTACTCAGTCGTGTACTTAATTTGTACTTATGTGTACTATTACGAAATGATATCGCCTTCAGAAATGAAGATTCGGCAAAAATATACGATTAGTTTTTATTTTAATTTTTTTTTAATTTTTATTTGGAATCTTTCAAACATCTGATCATGTGTTTAAAAGGGGGGAACTTAACCTTCAACTGTCTTCCCCCAAACATTTAAGTTTATATTGTACTTGTAAAAATTAAGGCACTTCATTATTGCTCTTCATTACGGCACTTCATTACGAGCCTCCCTTGTTAGCAGCCTCGCTGCGAGGAGGGGGAAGAGGCCCCTTGCCTCCTTAACTTTTTAGATTCCGGCCTGAGCCATCGTCGAAAGAGGTCGAACCTCTACCCCTGTAAATTCAGAGCACTACCTGTATATTTTGAGGAGTAAACCACAGTAAAAGAAGTTTTTATCTTTTCCTTCGAGCCTTGTTCTCTTGAAGAACTTAGTCAGTAAAGTCGATAAGTTATAAAAGAAAAATCGATAAGTTTAGTACGAAGAGAAAGTATCAGAGTATTATAGCAAGAGAAGAATTAATAATCGTCTACCCATAAAGCGAGAGAAAGAGACAACCCAAGCACCATAGAAGATATTGGCATAACAGACTGGCGAGTCTGTAGCCAAGAGTTTAACAAGAGGCGACCGAAAAGAATTAGAATGTTATAGAAGAAATATCCGTTGCTGCCTCCTAACTAGAGCCCCCTTCGATTCCGAACCGACTCAGGGCCATAGACGGAGGGTTAACAAACTGGCGACCCTTTACCAGGATCTTAACAGATTTTAAGAAGAAGATTTTAAGAAGATTTTAAGAAAACGATTTTAAGAAGAAAAATATTTTAAGAAGAATATTTTAAGAAGAATATTTTAAGAAGAAGAATATTTTAAGAAGAAGAATATTTTAAGAAGAAGATTTTAAGAAGAAGAATATTTTTAGAAGAAGATTTTGAGAAGAAGATTTTAAGAAGAGGCCACTCTTTGGCCAAGATAGAAATTACCCTGCATCAGGATAAAACCAGTTGACCGGCGTGTCACGACTTCTAGTTCGTAACATCCACCCTTGAACCGGTGTGTCAAGACTCCAAGTTCTCCACGCCTAGTTTTCATCCAAGAAGAAGTAGCCGGCAAGACGTCTTCAGGACACGTCTCTGAGGATTTCGCCGTAGGAATCTTGTTAAGTACAGAGTTGTTTTTTTTAAGAAGTTTGTAAACATTTGAAAAGTCACTATTATTAACAGTTAATAATGAGTATCGAGTCAGAATTTAAAGAAACACAGTGAACACTTAAGACACCAGTGATACACTTTTTTTTAGTGAAACAGTAATTTTCACAGAAGTTAATTGTCACAGAGTTAATTGTCACAGAGTTAATTGTAAAAAGAGTTAATTGTAAAAGAGAGTTAATTTCAAGAGAGTTAATTTCCAGAGAGTTAATTTCAGAGTTATTTTCAGTTATATTCAGTATAGAATAATTTTATTTTATGTATCAAACATAATAGTATCATACCTTCGTGTACATTCGAGTGAAATGTTGTTTACATTTTATATTTTTGTTTGCAAATTTTTGCAAATTATTGTATTGAATTGACTTGCAAATTAAGAAAGAGAGTGTTTATAGAGAGTTTATAGATTTAGAGATACTTGAAGTCATTTTTTGAAGTCATTTTTTGAAGTCATTTTTGAAGTCATTTTTTAAGTCAGTTTTTGAAGTCAGAAGGTTGCACCAAGAGGGTCAACCAAAACAGAGGTTAATGGTCTCCACTTGATACAGATCAAGTGCAGTCATTTTCCATTTTTAGTTAATTTCAAGTTAGTTTCAGAATACTTGATAGAGTTCAAGTTAGTTTCAGAATAGTTGATAGAGTTCAAGTTAGTTTCAGAATACTTGATAGAGTTCAAGTTAGTTTCAAGAATACTTGATAGAGTTCAAGTTAGTTTCAAGAATACTTGATAGAGTTCAAGTTAGTTTCAAGAATACTTGATAGAGTTCAAGTTAGTTTCAAGAATACTTGATAGAGTTCAAGTTAGTTTCAAGAATACTTGATAGAGTTCAAGTTAGTTTCAAGAATACTTGATAGAGTTTAGTTTCAAGAATACTTGATAGAGTTCAAGTTAGTTTCAAGAATACTTGATACAGTTCAAGTTAGTTTCAAGAATACTTGATAGAGTTCAAGTCAGAGAGTTTTGTTTGAAGTCAGTGAGTTTTATTCGAAGTCAGAGAGTTTTATTCGAAGTCAGAGAGTTTTATTCCAAGTCAGAGAGTTTCATTCCAAGTCAGAGAGTTTTATTCCAAGTCAGAGAGTTTTATTCCAAGTCAGAGAGTTTTATTCCATGTCAGAGAGTTTTATTCCAAGTCAGAGTTTTATTCCAAGTCAGAGTTTAAGTCCCAAGTCAGAGTTTAAGTCCCAACTCAGAGTTTAAGTCCCAAGTCAGTTTTCAATGCAGTCAATTGAATTCAACTTTTTCTTTGTAAGTTAAGAGAATTTAATTTAAGAAAATGTAATCTAAGAATTTAATTCAACCTTTTTTTGTGTTGTAAAAGAAAATTTAATTCAACCTGAATTGACCGGGTTGCGTCTTTAGTTAACCTTTCTTTTTGATGTAAGAAGGAAATGGACCGATTTGTCTTTTCTTTTTCATGCCATTGTTGCGTATATAAATATATAGGTAAAATGACATTTTATTGTTTGTAACCAAAACAGTTTTTACAATTGTTTGTAATGACTTTGATAAATAATCATTGTAATGTATACGTGATAATAATAGTTGTGTAATAATTAATTAAACGATCTTGTCCCAATGACTCCTTTTAAATTACAATGCTGAGGAACATACCGTCCCTCCGTTTTGTTTCAACTCTTTTAATTTTTGTTCTAAGTAGTGTGACAAGCAATCTCTTTTCTTTAAAAAAAAAAAAAAGTAATTGTCAATTTTAGACTAAAATATCAAATAATTCAAATTCTATCAACATTTAACGAAAGAGTATGATTTTTCTACTTAACATGCAAAAATTATTAAACCTTTTTAATATTTTTTTTTATTATATAAAAATAATTTTTTATGTAAAATTTACCTGAATTATTAAAAGAAAAGATTGTTCGAAATGCTTTCCTTCCATTTCAATAACTTTTTATTCTCGGTCGAAATTCATCTATGGCTCGATTTACTTTTATTTTTTTTTAAATATTATAAAATTATGTTTCGCTCGTTGAAATGCGTACTTGATTTCTATTTTTAATCTGTATTCTTAATTTTCTTAATTCAATTATCGTACCGATATTTCTGGTTAATGTTAATGGTTATATAGTTCATATATAGCTAGGAATGTTACTAGTCGAATTTAATTCCATCTTCAAAATTCAATTTTAAAACCGTGAGATTTACTTTCATTAATTGTAAGTTCTTCTAAGTACGTTTTTTTTAATTACCTTATACGTGTAACTGATTAATTATGTAAAATCTATAATCCTAATTGAATTTTATTACTTTTGACACATATTCCCTCCAGTCACATTTGCATTAAAACTCGTATGCAAACATCATCATTATAATACATCATAATTATTGCTTACTCTATATAAATTCTCGCTCATGCATTTATTCAGTTAATTTAACAATCCTCTCAGCTAATCTGTCTCTCGAAATTATAAGATACACATTTTGTACCCAATAAACATAAATACACATTTGACCACAGGTCTATACATCATCCACTACGTAATTCTATTTTTACCTACGATAGTCAATAAAAATTAGCTTATAGATTGTACGATTTACATTTTTCCCTTTTATCTACTCTATTCATTATGTACATAATTTATCCCACAGAAAAAATAAAATTTGGTAAAAAATTTTAACCATATCATTGTTTGTCTAACTTAATTGTTTGTCTAAATTAAAGTATTAATCTTTGATTTTTTTAATATTTTGTAAGCAAGTGTCATTTTAAAGATTTGATACTCTGCATTGTACTCAACTACCCGAACTCGTTCTATATAAAAGTTGTATTGTAAAAAGAAAAAATCGTCATCTAACTTGAATTAGTTACGATGTTATTTTCTCAATTGTATTGTATTAATTGTATTATATTATTGTGTTAATATTATTTAAAAAAAAAGGGGGAGCACTGTAAAAATTGAACAATGAACAATTCCTACACCATCATTATATGGATTCATTGTCTTCATGCAGTACTTATGTTCGTATAGTTTTTATGTTTGAATGTTCATTTTTACATAAGAAACCAAAATCGCCTAAGCGAGTTTTGGATAGAATTTCGATTTGTACTTCTTTATTCATTACTGTATTTTTCTAATTCATCTTTTCTAATAATGACTTATACACTAGGACGTCATAAAATAACTTTATTCTCTTTACGTTTCCCATACTTTGTACACTGAATCACGTTCTTAGTATTTGGACATCTTCCGTATTCAATGTATGGTAAATTCTTTAGTAATAATGTTGTGGTGTTATGTAGTATAAAATTATTATTCAACCATATTCATCCATACGTCACATTTTCCAGTCATTAATTTCCCTTCATTATATCTCTAGTATGCAATGTATGAAAATTCTTTATCATCTTAATAAAAACTGTACACTCTATAGAAGTCATTATTTATGTTATGTAGCATAAATATAACTATTATTCGACCATATCCCCCGCCCCCATACGTCCATATCTTATCTTGACCATTATCGTATGTCAATTTTATTAAATATTCATTTTTGCTCGTGAAATGCAAAACTTTAGGCATTTGTTCGAAAACGCTCAAATACGTTCTCGTATTGTTTTTTTAATAATTTTTTTCAAGTGCGTTCACCCCTCGCAAGATATTCATAAACGCTTATGCAAGTGTACGCAATTCGCAAATCAGCATAAATCAAACATCTGAAAACGTGAAAACCTCCTGTCCCTCTGATTTCAAATTTATAACATATTATAACATATTATCTCGTAAATAATTATCTCGTATGTGCTCATGTACTTGTGTTGTACTAATAGCCATATATAATAACCATATATTATAACCATATATAAATATAAAAACACTGTAAGAATGGTAAACGACGAAATGTACTTCAAAGAAACTGTAATTAAATGTAATGATTTAATTTATAATGTAAGAATGTACTTTAATAGAACTGTAATAGACAATCATAAGCGAATGTGAAGTAATCCATAATTGTAATCGTAATTGTAATGAACCAAAATTAATACGTACTCAGTCGTGTACTTAATTTGTACTTATGTGTACTATTACGAAATGATATCGCCTTCAGAAATGAAGATTCGGCAAAAATATACGATTAGTTTTTATTTTAATTTTTTTTTAATTTTTATTTGGAATCTTTCAAACATCTGATCATGTGTTTAAAAGGGGGGAACTTAACCTTCAACTGTCTTCCCCCAAACATTTAAGTTTATATTATACATGTATTTGTAAAAATTAAGGCACTTCATTATTGCTCTTCATTACGGCACTTCATTACGAGCCTCCCTTGTTAGCAGCCTCGCTGCGAGGACGGGGCAGAGGCCCCTTGCCTCCTTAACTTTTTAGATTCCGGCCTGAGCCATGGTCGAAAGAGGTCGAACCTCTACCCCTGTAAATTCAGAGCACAACCTGTATATTTTGAGGAGTAAACCACAGTAAAAGAAGTTTTTATCTTTTCCTTCGAGCCTTGTTCTCTTGAAGAACTTAGTCAGTAAAGTCGATAAGTTATAAAAGAAAAATCGATAAGTTTAGTACGAAGAGAAAGTATCAGAGTATTATAGCAAGAGAAGAATAAATAATCGCCGACCCATAAAGCGAGAGAAAGAGACAACCCAAGCACCATAGAAGATATTGGCATAACAGTCTGGCGAGTCTGTAGCCAAGAGTTTAACAAGAGGCGACCGAAAAGAATTAGAATGTTATAGAAGAAATATCCGTTGCTGCCTCCTAACTAGAGCCCCCTTCGATTTCGAACCGACTCAGGGCCATAGACGGAGGGGTTAACAAACTGGCGACCCTTTACCAGGATCTTAACAGATTTTAAGAAGATTTTAAGAAGATGATTTTAAGAAGAAGAATATTTTAAGAAGAAGATATTTTAAGAAGAAGAAGATTTTAAGAAGAAGAATATTTTTAGAAGAAGATTTTGAGATGAAGATTTTGAGAAGAAGATTTTAAGAAGAGGCCACTCTTTGGCCAAGATAGAAATTACCCTGCATCAGGATAAAACCAGTTGACCGGCGTGTCACGACTTCTAGTTCGTAACATCCACCCTTGAACCGGTGTGTCAAGACTCCAAGTTCTCCACGCGTAGTTTTCATCCAAGAAGAAGTAGCCAGCAAGATGTCTTCAGGACACGTCTCTGAGGATTTCGCCGTAGGAATCTTGTTAAGTACAGAGTTGTTTTTTTTAAGAAATTTGTAAACATTTGAAAAGACACTATTATTAACAGTTAATAATGAGTATCGAGTCAGAATTTACAAGAAACACAGTGAACACTTCAGACACCAGTGATACACTTTTTTTTAGTGAAATAGTAATTTTCACAGAAGTTAATTGTCACAGAGTTAATTGTCACAGAGTTAATTGTAAAAAGAGTTAATTGTAAAAGAGAGTTAATTTCAAGAGAGTTAATTTCAAGAGAGTTAATTTCAGAGTTATTTTCTCTGTTATTTCAGTATAGAATAATTTTATTTTATGTATCAAACATAATAGTATCGTACCTTCGTGTACATTCGAGTGAAATGTTGTTTACATTTTATATTTTTGTTTGCAAATTTTTTCAAATTATTGTATTGAATTGACTTGCAAATTAAGAAAGAGAGTGTTTATAGAGAGTTTATAGATTTAGAGAGATACTTGAAGTCATTTTTTGAAGTCATTTTTTGAAGTCATTTTTGAAGTCATTTTTGAAGTCAGTTTTTGAAGTCAGAAGGTTACACCAAGAGGGTCAACCAAAACAGAGGTTAATCGTCTCCACTTGATAGAGATCAAGTGCAGTCATTTTCCATTTTCAGTTAATTTCAAGTTAGTTTCAGAATACTGATAGAGTTCAAGTTAGTTTCAAGAATACTTGATAGAGTTCAAGTTATTTTCAAGAATACTTGATAGAGTTCAAGTTAGTTTCAAGAATACTTGATAGAGTTCAAGTTAGTTTCAAGAATACTTGAGAGAGTTCAAGTTAGTTTCAAGAATACTTGATAGAGTTTCAAGTTAGTTTCAAGAATACTTGATAGAGTTCAAGTTAGTTTCAAGAATACTTGATAGAGTTCAAGTCAGAGAGTTTTATTTGAAGTCAGTGAGTTTTATTCGAAGTCAGAGAGTTTTATTCGAAGTCAGAGAGTTTTATTCAAAGTCAGAGAGTTTCATTCCAAGTCAGGGAGTTTTATTCCAAGTCAGAGAGTTTTATTCCAAGTCAGAGAGTTTCATTCCAAGTCAGAGAGTTTTATTCCAAGTCAGAGAGTTTTATTCCAAGTCAGAGTTTTATTCCAAGTCAGAGTTTAAGTCCCAAGTCAGAGTTTAAGTTCCAAGTCAGAGTTTAAGTTCCAAGTCAGAGTTTAAGTTCCAAGTCATTTCAATGCAGTCAATTGAATTCAACTTTTTCTTTGTAAGTTAAGAGAATTTAATTTAAGAAAATGTAATCTAAGAATTTAATTCAACCTTTTTTTGTGTTGTAAAAGAAAATTTAATTCAACCTGAATTGACCGGGTTGCGTCTTTAGTTAACCTTTCTTTGTTTTGTTGTAAGAAGGAAATGGACCGATTTGTCTTTTCTTTTTCATGCCATTGTTGCGTATATAAATATATAGGTAAAATGACATTTTATTGTTTGTAACCAAAACAGTTTTTACAATTGTTTGTAATGACTTTGATAATCATTGTAATGTAATGTGATATAATAGTTGTGTAATAATTAATTAATCGATCTTGTCCCAATGATCCTTTTAAATTACAATGCTCAGGAACATACCGTCCTCCGTTTTGTTTCAACTCTTTAATTTTTGTTTAAGTAGTGTGACAAGCAATCTCTTTTCTTTAAAAAAAAAAAAAAGTAATTGTCAATTTCAGACTAAAATATCAAATAATTCAAATTCTATCAACATTTAACGAAAGAGTATAATTTTTCTACTTAACTTGCAAAAATTATTAAACCTTTTTAATATTTTTTTTATTATATAAAAATAATTTTTTATGTAAAATTTACTGAATTATTAAAAGAAAAGATTGTTCGAAATGCTTTCCTTCCATTTGAATAACTTTTTTATTCTTGGTCGAAATTCATCTATGGCTCGATTTACTTTTATTTTTTTAAAATATAAAATTATGTTTAGCTCGTTGAAATGCATAATTGATTTCTATTTTTAATCTGTATTCTTAATTTTCTTAATTCAATTATCGTACCGATATTTCTGGTTAATGTTAATGGTTATATAGTTCATATATAGCTAGGAATGTTACTAGTCGAATTTAATTCCATCTTCAAATTCAATTTTAAACCGTGAGATTTACTTTCATTAATTGTAAGTTCTTCTAAGTACGTTTTTTTTAATTACCTTATACGTGTAACTGATTAATTATGTAAATCTATAATCCTAATTGAATTTTATTACTTTGACACATATTCCCTCCAGTCACATTTGCATTAAAACTCGTATGCAAACATCATCATTATAATACATCATAATTATTGCTTACTCTATAAATTCTCGCTCATGCATTTATTCAGTTAATTAACAATCCTCTCAGCTAATCTGTCTCTCGAAATTATAAGATACACATTTTGTACCCAATAAACATAAATACACATTTGACCACAGGTCTATACATCATCCACTACGTAATTCTATTTTTACTACGATAGTCAATAAAAATTAGCTTATAGATTGTACGATTTACATTTTTCCCTTTTATCTACTCTATCATTATGTACATAATTTCCCACAGAAAAAATAAAATTTGGTAAAAAATTTTAACCATATCATTGTTTGTCAACTTAATTGTTTGTCTAAATTAAAGTATTAATCTTTGATTTTTTTAATATTTTGTAAGCAAGTGTCATTTTAAAGATTTTTACTCTGCATTGTACTCAACTACCCGAACTCGTTCTGTAAAAAGTTGTATTGTAAAAAGAAAATTCGTCATCTAACTTGAATTAGTTACGATGTTATTTTCTCAATTGTATTGTATTAATGTATTATATATTGTGTTATATTATAAAAAAAAGGGGGAGCACTGTAAAAATTGAACAATGAACAATTCCTACACACATTATATGGATTCATTGTCTTCATGCAGTACTTATGTTCGTATAGTTTTTATGTTTGAATGTTCAATTTACATAAGAAACCAAAATCGCCTAAGCGAGTTTGGATAGAATTTCGATTGATACTTCTTTATTCATTACTGTATTTTTCTAATTCATCTTTTCTAATAATGACTTATACACTAGGACGTCATAAAATAAACTTCTAGTCTCTTTACGTTTCCCATACTTTGTACACTGAATCAACGTCTTAGTATTTGGACATCTTCCGTATTCAATGTATGGTAAATTCTTTAGTAATAATGTGTGGGGTATGTAGTATAAAATTATTATTCAACCATATTCATCATACGTCACATTTCCCGTCATTAATTTCCCTTCATTATATCTCCTAGTATGCAATGTATGAAAATTCTTATCATCTTAATAAAAACTGTACACTCTATAGAAGTCATTATTTATGTTATGTAGCATAAATATAACTATTATTCGACCATATCCCCCGCCCCTATACGCCATATCTTATCTTGACCATTATCGTATGTCAATTTTATTAAATATCATTTTTGCTCGTGAAATGCAAAAAACTTTAGGCATTTGTTCGAAACGCTCAAATACGTTCTCGTATTGTTTTTTTAATAATTTTTTTCAAGTGCGTTCACCCTCGCAAGATATCATAAACGCTTATGCAAGTGTACGCAATTCGCAAATCAGCATAAATCAAACATCTGAAAACGTGAAAACCTCCTGTCCCTCTGATTTCAAATTTATAACATATTATAACATATTATCTCGTAAATACATTATCTCGTATGTGCTCATGTACTTGTGTTGTACTAATAGCCATATATAATAACCATATATTATAACCATATATAAATATATAAAACACTGTAAGAATGGTAAACGACGAAATGTACTTCAAAGAAACTGTAATTAAATGTAATGATTTAATTTATAATGTAAGAATGTACTTTAATAGAACTGTAATAGACAATCATAAGCGAATGTGAAGTAATCCATAATTGTAATCGTAATTGTAATGAACCAAAATTAATACGTACTCAGTCGTGTACTTAATTTGTACTATGTGTACTATTACGAAATGATATCGCCTTCAGAAATGAAGATTCGGCAAAAATATACGATTAGTTTTTATTTTTAATTTTTTTTTAATTTTTATTTGGAATCTTTCAAAACATCTGATCATGTGTTTAAAAGGGGGGAACTTAACTTCAACTGTCTTCCCCCAAACATTTAAGTTTATATTGTACTTGTAAAAATTAAGGCACTTCATTATTGCTCTTCATTACGGCACTTCATTACGAGCCTCCCTTGTTAGCAGCCTCGCTGCGAGGAGGGGGAAGAGGCCCCTTGCCTCCTTAACTTTTAGATTCCGGCCTGAGCCATCGTCGAAAGAGGTCGAACCTTACCCCTGTAAATTCAGAGCACTACCTGTATATTTTGAGGAGTAAACCACAGTAAAAGAAGTTTTTATCTTTTCCTTCGAGCCTGTTCTCTTGAAGAACTTAGTCAGTAAAGTCGATAAGTTATAAAAGAAAAATCGATAAGTTTAGTACGAAGAGAAAGTATCAGAGTATTATAGCAAGAGAAGAATTAATAATCGTTCTACCCATAAGCGAGAGAAAGAGACAACCCAAGCACCATAGAAGATATTGGCATAACAGACTGGCGAGTCTGTAGCCAAGAGTTTAACAAGAGGCGACCGAAAAGAATAGAATGTTATAGAAGAAATATCCGTTGCTGCCTCCTAACTAGAGCCCCCTTCGATTTCCGAACCGACTCAGGGCCATAGACGGAGGGTTAACAAACTGGCGACCCTTTACCAGGATCTTAACAGATTTTAAGAAGAAGATTTAAGAAGATTTTAGAAAACGATTTTAAGAAGAAAAATATTTTTAAGAAAGAATATTTAAGAGAATATTTTAAGAAGAAGAATATTTTAAGAAGAAGAATATTTTAAGAAGAAGATTTTAAGAAGAAGAATATTTTAGAAGAAGATTTGAGAAGAAGATTTTAAGAAGAGGCCACTCTTTGGCCCAGATAGAAATTACCCCTGCATCAGGATAAAACCAGTTGACCGGCGTGTCACGACTTCTAGTTCGTAACATCCACCCTGAACCGGTGTGTCAAGACTCCAAGTTCTCCCACGCTAGTTTTCATCCAAGAAGAAGTAGCCGCAAGACGTCTTCAGGACACGTCTCTGAGGATTTCGCCGTAGGAATCTTGTTAAGTACAGAGTTGTTTTTTTTAAGAAGTTTGTAAACATTTGAAAAGTCACTATTATTAACAGTTATAATGAGTATCGAGTCAGAATTAAAGAAACACAGTGAACACTTAAGACACCAGTGATACACTTTTTTTTAGTGAAACAGTAATTTTCACAGAAGTTAATTGTCACAGAGTTAATTGTCACAGAGTTATTGTAAAAAGAGTTAATTGTAAAAGAGAGTTAATTTTCAAGAGAGTTAATTTCCAGAGAGTTAATTTCAGAGTTATTTTCAGTTATATTCAGTATAGAATAATTTTATTTATGTATCAAACATAATAGTATCATACCTTTCGTGTACATTCGAGTGAAATGTTGTTACATTTTATATTTTTGTTTGCAAATTTTTGCAAATTATTGTATTGAATGACTTGCAAATTAAGAAAGAGATGTTTATAGAGAGTTTATAGATTTAGAGATACTTGAAGTCATTTTTTGAAGTCTTTTGAAGTCATTTTTGAAGTCATTTTTTAAGTCAGTTTTTGAAGTCAGAAGGTTGCACCAAGAGGGTCAAACCAAAACAGAGGTTAATGGTTCCACTTGATACAGATCAAGTGCAGTCATTTTCATTTTTAGTTAATTCAAGTTACTTTCAGAATACTGATAGAGTTAAGTTAGTTTCAGAATAGTTGATAGAGTTCAAGTTAGTTTCAGAATACTTATAGAGTTCAAGTAGTTTCAAGAATACTGATGAGTTCAAGTAGTTTCAAGAATACTTATAGAGTTCAAGTTAGTTTCAAGAATACTTGATAGAGTTCAAGTTAGTTTCAAGAATACTTGATAGTTCAAGTTAGTTTCAAGAATACTTGAGAGAGTTCAAGTTAGTTCAAGAATACTGATAGAGTTAGTTTCCAAGAATACTGATAGAGTTCAAATTAGTTTCAAGAATACTTGATACAGTTCAAGTTAGTTTCAAGAATACTTGATAGAGTTTCAAGTCAGAGAGTTTGTTTGAAGTCAGTGAGTTTTATTCGAAGTCAGAGAGTTTATTCGAAGTCAGAGAGTTTATTCCAAGTCAGAGAGTTTCATTCCAAGTCAGAGAGTTTTATTCCAAGTCAGAGAGTTTTATTCCAAGTCAGAGAGTTTATCCATGTCAGAGAGTTTTATTCCAAGTCAGAGTTTTATTTCCAAGTCAGAGTTTAAGTCCCAAGTCAGAGTTTAAGTCCCAAGTCAGAGTTTAAGTCCCAAGTCAGTTTTCAATGCAGTCAATTGAATTCAACTTTTTATTGTAAGTTAAGAGAATTTTAATTTAAGAAAATGTAATCTAAGAATTTAAATTCAACCTTTTTTTGTGTTGTCAAGAAAAATTTAATCAACCTGAATGACCGGGTTGCGTCTTTAGTTAACCTTTCTTTTTGTTGTAAGAAGGAAATGGACCGATTTTGTCTTTTCTTTTTCATGCCATTGTTGCGTATATAAAATATAGGTAAAATGACATTTTATTGTTTGTAACCAAAACAGTTTTTACAATTGTTTGTAATGACTTTGATAAATAATCATTGAATGTATACGTGATAATAATAGTTGTGTAATAATAATTAATCGATTTGTCCCAATGATCCTTTAAATTACAATGCTGAGGAACATACCGTCCTCCGTTTTGTTTCAACCTTTTAATTTTGTTCTAAGTAGTGTGACAAGCAATCTCTTTTCTTTAAAAAAAAAAAAAAAGTAATTGTCAATTTTAGACTAAAATATCAAATAATTCAAATTCTATCAACATTTAACGAAAGAGTATGATTTTTCTACTTAAACATGCAAAAATTATTAAACCTTTTTAATATTTTTTTTTATTATATAAAAATAATTTTTTATGTAAAATTTACCTGAAATATTAAAAGAAAAGATTGTTCGAAATGCTTCCTTCCATTCAATAACTTTTTATTCTCGGTCGAAATTCATCTATGGCTCGATTTACTTTTATTTTTTTTAAATATTATAAAATTAGTTTCGCTCGTTGAAATGCGTACTGATTTCTATTTTTAACTGTATTCTTAATTTTCTTAATTCAATTATCGTACCGATATTTCTGGTTAATGTTAATGGTTATATAGTTCATATATAGCTAGGAATGTTACTAGTCGAATTTAATCCATCTTCAAAATTCAATTTAAAACCGTGAGATTACTTTCATTAATTGTAAGTTCTTCTAAGTACGTTTTTTTTAATTACCTTATACTGTAACTGATTAATTATGTAAAATCTATAATCCTAATTGAATTTATTACTTTTGACACATATTCCTCCAGTCACATTTGCATTAAAACTCGTATCAAACATCATCATTATAATACATCATAATTATTGCTTACTCTATATAAATTCTCGCTCATGCATTTATTCAGTTAATTTAACAATCCTCTCAGCTAATCTGTCTCTCGAAATTATAAGATCACATTTGTACCAATAAACTTAAATACACATTTGACCACAGGTCTATACATCATCCACTACGTAATTCTATTTTACCTACGATAGTCAATAAAAATTAGCTTATAGATGTACGATTTACATTTCCCTTTTATCTACTCTATTCTTATGTACATAATTTATCCCACAGAAAAAATAAAATTTGGTAAAAAATTTAACCATATCATGTTGTCTAACTTAATTGTTGTCTAAATTAAAGTATTAATCTTTGATTTTTTAATATTTGTAAGCAGTGTCATTTTAAAGATTTGATACTCTGCATTGTACTCAACTACCCGAACTCGTCTGTATAAAAGTTGTATTGTAAAAAGAAAAATTCGTCATCTAACTTGAATTAGTTACGATGTTATTTTCTCAATTGTATTGTATTAATTGTATTTATATTGTGTTAATATTATAAAAAAAAAGGGGGAGCACTGTAAAAATTGAACAAGGAACAATTCATACACATCATTATATGGATTCATTGTCTTCATGCAGTATTATGTTCGTATAGTTTTTATGTTTGAATGTTCATTTACATAAGAAACCAAAATCGCCTAAGCGAGTTTTGGATAGAATTTCGATTTGTACTTCTTTATTCATTACTGTATTTTCTAATTCATCTTTTCTAATAATGACTTATACACTAGGACGTCATAAAATAACTTTATTCTCTTTACGTTCCCAACTTTGTACACGGAATCCACGTCTTAGTATTTGGACATTATTCCGTATTCAATGTATGGTAAATTTTTAGTAATAATGTTGTGGTGTTATGTAGTATAAAATTATTATTCAACCATATTCATCCATACGTCACATTTTCCCGTCATTAATTTCCTTCATTATATCTCTAGTATGCAATGTATGAAAATTCTTTATCATCTTAATAAAAACTGTACACTCTATAGAAGTCATTATTTATGTTATGTAGCATAAATATAACTATTATTCGACCATATCCCCCGCCCCCATATTCCATATCTTATCTTGACCATTATCGTATGTCAATTTTATTAAATATTCATTTTTGCTCGTGAAATGCAAAACTTTAGGCATTTGTTCGAAAACGCTCAAATACGTTCTCGTATTGTTTTTTAATATTATTTTTTTCAAGTGCGTTCACCCCTCGCAAGATATTCATAAACGCTTATGCAAGTGTACGCAATTCGCAAATCAGCATAAATCAAACATCTGAAAACGTGAAAACCTCCTGTCCCTCTGATTTCAAATTTATAACATATTATAACATATTATCTCGTAAAAATTATCTCGTATGTGCTCATGTACTTGTGTTGTACTAATAGCCATATATAATAACCATATATTATAACCATATATAAATATATAAAAACACTGTAAGAATGGTAAACGACGAAATGTACTTCAAAGAAACTGTAATTAAATGTAATGATTTAATTTATAATGTAAGAATGTACTTTAATAGAACTGTAATAGACAATCATAAGCGAATGTGAAGTAATCCATAATTGTAATCGTAATTGTAATGAACCAAAATTAATACGTACTCAGTCGTGTACTTAATTTGTACTTATGTGTACTATTACGAAATGATATCGCCTTCAGAAATGAAGATTCGGCAAAAATATACGATTAGTTTTTATTTTAATTTTTTTTTAATTTTTATTTGGAATCTTTCAAACATCTGATCATGTGTTTAAAAGGGGGGAACTTAACCTTCAACTGTCTTCCCCCAAACATTTAAGTTTATATTATACATGTATTTGTAAAAATTAAGGCACTTCATTATTGCTCTTCATTACGGCACTTCATTACGAGCCTCCCTTGTTAGCAGCCTCGCTGCGAGGACGGGGCAGAGGCCCCTTGCCTCCTTAACTTTTTAGATTCCGGCCTGAGCCATGGTCGAAAGAGGTCGAACCTCTACCCCTGTAAATTCAGAGCAACCTGTATATTTTGAGGAGTAAACCACAGTAAAAGAATTTTTATCTTTTCCTTCGAGCCTTGTTCTCTGAAGAACTTAGTCAGTAAAGTCGATAAGTTATAAAAGAAAAATCGATAAGTTTAGTACGAAGAGAAAGTATCAGAGTATTATAGCAAGAGAAGAATAAATAATCGCCGACCCATAAAGCGAGAGAAAGAGACAACCCAAGCACCATAGAAGATATTGGCATAACAGTCTGGCGAGTCTGTAGCCAAGAGTTTAACAAGAGGCGACCGAAAAGAATTAGAATGTTATAGAAGAAATATCCGTTGCTGCCTCCTAACTAGAGCCCCCTTCGATTTCGAACCGACTCAGGGCCATAGACGGAGGGGTTAACAAACTGGCGACCCTTTACCAGGATCTTAACAGATTTTAAGAAGATTTTAAGAAGATGATTTTAAGAAGAAGAATATTTTAAGAAGAAGAATATTTTAAGAAGAAGAAGATTTTAAGAAGAAGAATATTTTTAGAAGAAGATTTTGAGATGAAGATTTTGAGAAGAAGATTTTAAGAAGAGGCCACTCTTTGGCCAAGATAGAAATTACCCTGCATCAGGATAAAACCAGTTGACCGGCGTGTCACGACTTCTAGTTCGTAACATCCACCCTTGAACCGGTGTGTCAAGACTCCAAGTTCTCCACGCGTAGTTTTCATCCAAGAAGAAGTAGCCAGCAAGATGTCTTCAGGACACGTCTCTGAGGATTTCGCCGTAGGAATCTTGTTAAGTACAGAGTTGTTTTTTTTAAGAAATTTGTAAACATTTGAAAAGACACTATTATTAACAGTTAATAATGAGTATCGAGTCAGAATTTACAAGAAACACAGTGAACACTTCAGACACCAGTGATACACTTTTTTTTAGTGAAATAGTAATTTTCACAGAAGTTAATTGTCACAGAGTTAATTGTCACAGAGTTAATTGTAAAAAGAGTTAATTGTAAAAGAGAGTTAATTTCAAGAGAGTTAATTTCAAGAGAGTTAATTTCAGAGTTATTTTCTCTGTTATATTCAGTATAGAATAATTTTATTTTATGTATCAAACATAATAGTATCGTACCTTCGTGTACATTCGAGTGAAATGTTGTTTACATTTTATATTTTTGTTTGCAAATTTTTTCAAATTATTGTATTGAATTGACTTGCAAATTAAGAAAGAGAGTGTTTATAGAGAGTTTATAGATTTAGAGAGATACTTGAAGTCATTTTTTGAAGTCATTTTTTGAAGTCATTTTTGAAGTCATTTTTGAAGTCAGTTTTTGAAGTCAGAAGGTTACACCAAGAGGGTCAACCAAAACAGAGGTTAATCGTCTCCACTTGATAGAGATCAAGTGCAGTCATTTTCCATTTTCAGTTAATTTCAAGTTAGTTTCAGAATACTTGATAGAGTTCAAGTTAGTTTCAAGAATACTTGATAGAGTTCAAGTTATTTTCAAGAATACTTGATAGAGTTCAAGTTAGTTTCAAGAATACTTGATAGAGTTCAAGTTAGTTTCAAGAATACTTGAGAGAGTTCAAGTTAGTTTCAAGAATACTTGATAGAGTTCAAGTTAGTTTCAAGAATACTTGATAGAGTTCAAGTTAGTTTCAAGAATACTTGATAGAGTTCAAGTCAGAGAGTTTTATTTGAAGTCAGTGAGTTTTATTCGAAGTCAGAGAGTTTTATTCGAAGTCAGAGAGTTTTATTCAAAGTCAGAGAGTTTCATTCCAAGTCAGGGAGTTTTATTCCAAGTCAGAGAGTTTTATTCCAAGTCAGAGAGTTTCATTCCAAGTCAGAGAGTTTATTCCAAGTCAGAGAGTTTATTCCAAGTCAGAGTTTTATTCCAAGTCAGAGTTTAAGTCCCAAGTCAGAGTTTAAGTTCCAAGTCAGAGTTTAAGTTCCAAGTCAGAGTTTAAGTTCCAAGTCATTTCAATGCAGTCAATTGAATTCAACTTTTCTTTGTAAGTTAAGAGAATTTAATTTAAGAAAATGTAATCTAAGAATTTAATTCAACCTTTTTTTGTGTTGTAAAAGAAAATTTAATTCAACCTGAATTGACCGGGTTGCGTCTTTAGTTAACCTTTCTTTGTTTTGTTGTAAGAAGGAAATGGACTGATTTGTCTTTTCTTTTTCATGCCATTGTTGCGTATATAAATATATAGGTAAAATGACATTTTATTGTTTGTAACCAAAACAGTTTTTACAATTGTTTGTAATGACTTTGATAACACAGGTCAACAAAAATTTTTTTTTGTTTCGTTGCCAAGGAAATTCGTACGAATTTAGGGTATTTTGGGGTTGCTGAATTCCAAAATGAAAGTAGTTTTTCCGATTTGGCTCTAGTTCTTGAGATAATGAATACCCTCAATTAATAGGAAACGTAACCAAACGCGTGCATATGGGAAACTACCGGAACATTCTAGATGGTGAGACCGAATAAAATGCCATTATGTATTTCATGTGTTTACTTTTGTATGATTTGAGACAATTTCAATGCGATTTGTAAGTAGGCTCCGCCTGAACATTAATTTTTTTGCATTTTTACGTGTTTCAATGGGGTACCAATTATCTCATAAATTAGAGCCAATCTAGCAAAACCGATGTCATATTCGGAATCAGCACCACAAAGTTACCCCAAAATCACTCTAATATGATTGGCAATAAAATGAGTGTTGACCAGTGTAATCATTGTAATGTATACGTGATAATAATAGTTGTGTAATAATTAATTAATCGATCTTGTCCCAATGACTCCTTTTAAATTACAATGCTCAGGAACATACCGTCCCTCCGTTTTGTTTCAACTCTTTTAATTTTTGTTCTAAGTAGTGTGACAAGCAATCTCTTTTCTTTAAAAAAAAAAAAAAAAGTAATTGTCAATTTCAGACTAAAATATCAAATAATTCAAATTCTATCAACATTTAACGAAAGAGTATAATTTTTCTACTTAACTTGCAAAAATTATTAAACCTTTTTAATATTTTTTTTATTATATAAAAATAATTTTTTATGTAAAATTTACCTGAAATTATTAAAAGAAAAGATTGTTCGAAATGCTTTCCTTCCATTTGAATAACTTTTTTATTCTTGGTCGAAATTCATCTATGGCTCGATTTACTTTTATTTTTTTTAAATATAAAATTATGTTTAGCTCGTTGAAATGCATAATTGATTTCTATTTTTAATCTGTATTCTTAATTTTCTTAATTCAATTATCGTACCGATATTTCTGGTTAATGTTAATGGTTATATAGTTCATATATAGCTAGGAATGTTACTAGTCGAATTTAATTCCATCTTCAAAATTCAATTTTAAAACCGTGAGATTTACTTTCATTAATTGTAAGTTCTTCTAAGTACGTTTTTTTTAATTACCTTATACGTGTAACTGATTAATTATGTAAAATCTATAATCCTAATTGAATTTTAATACTTTTCACACATATTCCGTCCAGTCACTTTTGCATTAAAACTCGTATGCAAACATCATCATTATAATACATCATAATTATTGCTTACTATATATAAATTCTCGCTCATGCATTTATTCAGTTAATTTAACAATCCTCTCAGCTAATCTGTCTCTCGAAATTATAAGATACACATATCTGTATATTTTGAGGAGTAAACCACAGTAAAAGAAGTTTTTATCTTTTCCTTCGAGCCTTGTTCTCTCGAAGAACTTAGTCAGTAAAGTCGATAAGTTATAAAAGAAAAATCGATAAGTTTAGTACCAAGAGAAAGTATCAGAGTATTATAGCAAGCGAAGAATTAATAATCGTCGACCCATAAAGCGAGAGAAAGAGACAACCCAAGCACCATAGAAGATATTGGCAAAACAGTCTGGCGAGTCTGTAGCCAAGAGTTTAACAAGAGGCGACCGAAAAGAATTAGAATGTTGTACAATAAATATCCGTTGCTGCCTCCTAACTAGAGCCCCCGTCGATTCCGAACCGACTCAGGGCCATAGACGGAGGGGTTAACAAACTGTCGACCCTTTACCAGGATCTTAACAGATTTTAAGAAGAAGATTTTAAGAAGAAGATTTTAAGAAAAAGATTTTAAGAAGAATATTTTAAGAAGAATATTTTAAGAAGAAGAATATTTTAAGAAGAAGAAGATTTTAAGAAGAAGAAGATTTTAAGAAGAAGAAGATTTTTAGAAGAAGAAGATTTTGAGAAGAAGATTTTAAGAAGAGGCCACTCTTTGGCCAAGGTAGAAATTACCCTGCATCAGGATAAAACCAGTTGACCGGCGTGTCACGACTTCTAGTTCGTAACATCCACCCTTGAACCGGTGTGTCAAGACTCCAAGTTCTCCACGCCTAATTTTCATCCAAGAAGAAGTAGCCAGCAAGACGTCTTCAGGACACGTCTCTGAGGATTTCGCCGTAGGAATCTTGTTAAGTACAGAGTTGTTTTTTTTAAGAAGTTTGTAAACATTTGAAAAGTCACTATTATTAACAGTTAATAATGAGTATCGAGTCAGAATTTACAAGAAACACAGTGAACACTTCAGACACCAGTGATACACTTTTTTTTAGTGAAACAGTAATTTTCACAGAAGTTAATTGTCGCAGAGTTAATTGTCACAGAGTTAATTGTAAAAGAGAGTTAATTGTAAAAGAGAGTTAATTTCAAGAGAGTTAATTTCAGAGTTATTTTCACTGTTAAATTCAGTATAGAATAATTTTATTTTATGTATCAAACATAATAGTATCGTACCTTCGTGTACATTCGAGTGAAATGTTGTTTACATTTTATATTTTTGTTTGCAAATTTTTTCAAATTATTGTATTGAATTGACTTGCAAATTAAGAAAGAGAGTGTTTATAGAGAGTTTATAGATTTAGAGAGATACTTGAAGTCATTTTTTGAAGTCATTTTTTGAAGTCATTTTTGAAGTCATTTTTTAAGTCAGTTTTTGAAGTCAGAAGGTTGCACCAAGAGGGTCAACCAAAACAGAGGTTAATGGTCTCCACTTGATAGAGATCAAGTGCAGTCATTTTCCATTTTCAGTTAATTTCAAGTTAGTTTCAGAATACTTGATAGAGTTCAAGTTAGTTTCAGAATAGTTGATAGAGTTCAAGTTAGTTTCAGAATACTTGATAGAGTTAAAGTTAGTTTCAAGAATACTTGATAGAGTTCAAGTTAGTTTCAAGAATACTTGATAGAGTTCAAGTTAGTTTCAAGAATACTTGATAGAGTTCAAGTTAGTTTCAAGAATACTTGATAGAGTTCAAGTTAGTTTCAAGAATACTTGATAGAGTTCAAGTTAGTTTCAAGAATACTTGATAGAGTTCAAGTTAGTTTCAAGAATACTTGATAGAGTTCAAGTCAGAGAGTTTTATTTGAAGTCAGTGAGTTTTATTCGAAGTCAGAGAGTTTTATTCCAAGTCAGAGAGTTTTATTCCAAGTCAGAGAGTTTCATTCCAAGTCAGAGAGTTTTATTCCAAGTCAGAGAGTTTTATTCCAAGTCAGAGAGTTTTATTCCAAGTCAGAGAGTTTTATTCCAAGTCAGAGAGTTTTATTCCAAGTCAGAGTTTTATTCCAAGTCAGAGTTTAAATCCCAAGTCAGAGTTTAAGTCCCAAGTCAGAGTTTAAGTCCCAAGTCAGTTTTCAATGCAGTCAATTGAATTCAACTTTTTCTTTGTAAGTTAAGAGAATTTAATTTAAGAAAATGTAATCTAAGAATTTAATTCAACCTTTTTTTGTGTTGTAAAAGAAAATTTAATTCAACCTGAATTGACCGGGTTGCGTCTTTAGTTAACCTTTCTTTTTGTTGTAAGAAGGAAATGGACCGATTTGTCTTTTCTTTTTCATGCCATTGTTGCGTATATAAATATATAGGTAAAATGACATTTTATTGTTTGTAACCAAAACAGTTTTTACAATTGTTTGTAATGACTTTGATAATTAATCATTGTAATGTATACGTGATAATAATAGTTGTGTGATAATTAATTAATCGATCTTGTCCCAATGACTCCTTTTAAATTACAATGCTGAGGAACATACCGTCCCTCCGTTTTGTTTCAACTCTTTTAATTTTTGTTCTAAGTAGTGACAAGCAATCTCTTTTCTTTAAAAAAAAAAAAAAAGTAATTGTCAATTTCAGACTAAAACATCAAATAATTCAAATTCTATCAACATTTAACGAAAGAGTATGATTTTTCTACTTAACATGCAAAAATTATTAAACCTTTTTAATATTTTTTTTATTATATAAAAATAATTTTTTATGTAAAATTTACCTGAAATTATTAAAAGAAAAGATTGTTCGAAATGCTTTCCTTCCATTTGAATAACTTTTTTTTCTTGGTTGAAATTCATCTATGGCTCGATTTACTTTTATTTTTTTTTAATATAAAATTATGTTTAGCTCGTTGAAAAGCATAATTGATTTCTATTTTTAATCTGTATTCTTAATTTTCTTAATTCAATTATAGTACCGATATTTCTGGTTAATGTTAATGGTTATATAGTTCATATATAGCTAGGAATGTTCTAGTCGAATTTAATTCCATCTTCAAAATTCAATTTTAAAACCGTGAGATTTACTTTCATTAATTGTAAGTTCTTCTAAGTACGTTTTTTTTAATTACCTTATACGTGTAACTGATTAATTATGTAAAATCTATAATCCTAATTGAATTTTATTACTTTTGACACATATTCCCTCCAGTCACTTTTGCATTAAAACTCGTATGCAAACATCATCATTATAATACATCATAATTATTGCTTACTATATATAAATTCTCACTCTTGCATTTATTCAGTTAATTTAACAATCCTCTCAGCTAATCTGTCTCTCGAAATTATAAGATACACACTTTGTACCCAATAAACATAAATACACATTTGACCACAGGTCTATACATCATCCACTACGTAATTCTATTTTTACCTACGATAGTCAATAAAAATTAGCTTATAGATTGTACGATTTACATTTTTCCCTTTTATCTACTCTATTCATTATGTACATAATTTATCCCACAGAAAAAATAAAATTTGGTAAAAAATTTTAACCATATCATTGTTTGTCTAACTTAATTGTTTGTCTAAATTAAAGTATTAATCTTTGATTTTTTTAATATTTTGTAAGCAAGTGTCATTTTAAAGATTTGATACTCTGCATTGTACTCAACTACCCGAACTCGTTCTGTATAAAAGTTGTATTGTAAAAAGAAAAATTCGTCATCTGACTTGAATTAGTTACGATGTTATTTTCTCAATTGTATTGTATTAATTGTATTATATTATTGTGTTAATATTATTTAAAAAAAAAGGGGGAGCACTGTAAAAATTGAACAATGAACAATTCCTACACCATCATTATATGGATTCATTGTCTTCATGCAGTACTTATGTTCGTATAGTTTTTATGTTTGAATGTTCATTTTTACATAAGAAACCAAAAACGCCTAAGCGAGTTTTGGATAGAATTTCGATTTGTACTTCTTTATTCATTACTGTATTTTTCTAATTCATCTTTTCTAATAATGACTTATACACTAGGACGTCATAAAATAACTTTATTCTCTTTACGTTTCCCATACTTTTACACTGAATCACGTACAGTTTCAAAGTTTGCGGATGAGACGAAGCTGGGTGGTAGGGCGGTTAATGACGAAGACAGAGGTAAAATTCAGGAAGATCTGAATAAAATCGTTGATTGGTCAGTCACATGGCAAATGAGATTTAACGTGGATAAGTGCAATATTTTGCATATAGGTTCGCGTAACGGTAATTTTGCGTATACTATGTCAGGGAAAGATTTAACAAGCGTAGAGCAGGAAAAAGATTTAGGAGTTATAGTCACTGGTGATTTAAAAGTAGCGAAACAAAGTACAGCAGCGGTCAATAAGGCGAACAAAGTGTTAGGTTTTATAGCTCGAAATTTTGAGTACAAATCGCGCGATATTATAGTTCCACTTTATAAATCATTAGTTAGACCCCATTTCGAGTACGCGGTCCAATTTTGGAAACCGCATATGCGCAAAAATATAGACAAAATCGAAAGAGCTCAAAGACGAGCAACTAAGATGATTCCGTCGCTTAGGTCAAAGTCGTACGAGGATAGGCTTAAGGAATTAAAATTGACAAAACTCGAGACTAGGAGGTTAAGGGGTGATCTAATCCAGGTTTTCAAAGTTATGAATGGGTTCGATAACGAAGATGGAGATAGCTTTTTCGAAATTTCTCAATATAATAGGACTAGAAATAACGGGTGTAAGTTCACAAGTAGAAGGTTCGAGTCAGCAGTTGCCAAAAACTTTTTTACGCATAGTATAGTAAATAGCTGGAATAGTTTGCCGGTAGAAGTAATTAGTAGCACGTCTATAAACATGTTTAGAAATCGATTAGACACATATGTTGATAGATTGGGTATAGTTTAAGGTAGTAAAATTAAGGCTTTGTGGGGATAGATCCCACAGCTCAACACAAGTGTTGTGGGATATAGGGAGGCAGCGTCTTGGGTTAGGGATACTCTCTGTCCTTACACACCCCATTTAAAGAGATTCCTCTGCTGAGCGGTGCCCCCCATAGTACTGTGAGGTATTGAAAAACTCATGTTCTTCACTTGCCCCACAAACACCTTTAAATGGGAGAACCAAAATTTGTGCACACACATTTCTACATTACTGTACAGTCTTTACAGCCACACCTGCACTTTTCCTCCTAAGTGTATATATTGTAATGTATATGGTTGTAAATTTTGACTTGGTCCACAATCTATATGGACCGTGACTTAATTTTCGTGACAAGGTACTAGTATTGATGGATACCATAATGAAATTGACTGGATTCTCTGGATCTGTTATATTTGCATGTCGATTATAAATAGATATAGAGTGTAGCATATTTGTGGATAGTAGTCTATTATGACGTGATCCTCTGGATCCAGAGATTCTATCTTTAGTTTTAAATCGATCATTAATTAGTTTTGCTAAATTGGTCGTTGCCAATGTACACAGCTTACAGGAAGTTGTTACATAAATTTCTTATGTTCTTGTGGTTAGGAACCCACGTAAAATTGTAGGTCCCCTCCGCCACCATGGAGGACATAAACAATTACGAACACAGTTAGGTAGACCAGCCATGAGTGGATCCTAGGGTCTTTGTTGGTCTGAAACATTATAACATCATTATAACATATATATATATATATATATATATATATATATATATATATATATATATATATATATATGTATATATATGTAAATATATATATATGTATATATATGTATATATACACATATATATATACATATATACATATATAGTGATCAGTCTTTCCTTGTGAACAGACGTGTTTTATCGAGTGTGCAGTGTTATCAATTGAATAAGTGGTTTTCGTTGTAGTGTTTTAAAAAAAATAGTGTTTGGTGCATTCATAACTAAATTACTTCGTGCTACTAATCATTCATTAACGAATATATTTAATTTATTGACGTTATTCAATACTAGATTATTTGATCAAATAAAGGCTACTGCACGTGGCTTGCCTTGTTTGTTTTTCAAATCCATCAGAAAACATGGAGACTACGTTCATTTTTCCTTTCTTCGAGAGATCAGGTAGAGTGAGGTCACACACCGTGTGAAGAAAAGGAAAAAAGTCGGGTCGAATCGCGGACAGATAAGTGTTATATATACTCTTCTTTTAATTGTATATTAATTTAGTATAAATTTGTGTTACAAGAACCTGTTTCTGCGTTTCAAAAACGCGATACACCTACGTTGTAATTTATTAATTTCCAAACGCTCGTTTTTTTTTTTTTTTTAACTAATTCAAAGCATGGCACCCCCGTCAAGTACTTGCAGTCGCTGTGAAGTCGTAATTCTCCTACATACGCGCATACCTCATTTTTTCATTTGTTCGTTCTCCCTCCTCATCTTGCGCGCAATGTTCTCGTATACAAGCGTCGTTCTTTACGTTAATTATACTGCGTGTTCTTTGCAGTTGAAGTGTACATATAGGTGCGGCATGCGGGAGGTGCCCCCCTCGGGGCATTGGTTTCTGCGCGTATGTAGGAGAATTACGACTTCTGATCGAGTGAGGACCATGGTGTAGTGGTTATCATATCGGTGACCAGAAAACTCGGTCCCGAAAACTCGGTCCCGGAAAACTCGGTCCCGAAAACTCGGCCCCAAGAAAACTCGGTCCCGGAAAACTCGGTCCCGGAAAACTCGGTCCCAAGAAAATTCCGTCCGGAAAACTCGGTCCCGGGAAATTGGGTACCATGAATGAAAACAATTAAATTAAACTTTATTCCAAAAGTAAAATGAGTATGGTCACATAACATAATATAGAACAAACTAATTTTTAGGTAGATGGGTAAAACAGTGTCTTTTTGAATTTTTTAAAGCCCCCCTTTAAAATATGGCTACATTTTCCAAAAAAACTTTTTTAACGGATAATGAGATTTAATTCTAAGACCTGTTTCTGGATAATATTGATGTGCTGATTTCAAAAATCACCTTAGATTTTGTCCATCACATCAGGTTTTCGTGCAATGTGCAATGCAATATGCCTATTTTGGGTGATCCATGAAGGGCACTTATCAAAATTGATGATTTTTGAGACCTGTTAACAGCTGTTTTGCTGTTAAAATTTTATCTGTGGAATACGCAAATCTGTGCATTAAATCTAAAGGTCATGTACAACATATTAAAATCTTGGGTACCTGTGATTTCCCCAGGTGTGAGCGTGACGTCATGATCATGGATTCATTTTTTGCTTATTTAAACACTTTTAATCACTTTGTGTCAATATTAAAGTTCACTCCCTGCACAATTGTTTACTTTTCCATGCTGATTCTGAGTATGTAAAAACTTATTTTTGGAAAAGAAAAAAAATTGGGCATAACCCTGCCAAAATGCGATATCTCCGTATTAATTGCTCGAAAACCTGACGTGATAGGCAAAAACTAAGGTGATTTTTGAAATCAGCACACCAAAGTTACCTAAAAACAGGTGTTAGAATTAAATCAGCAAAATTGGTGTTGGGCAGTGTAATCAGTGGAGAATAGAAATGCAAGAACTGTAACTGAAGTAATATTGTATAATGTAAAAACCGGCACCAAAATTGTGACAGAAGAATTTGAAAAAATAAAAAGATTCGACAAAATTATCGCTTTATTAAAATATGATGCTTAAATTTTTCTTTTTTTTTCATTTTTACTTATTTTATCTTGAATACATAAAAGAAAAAGGGGTAACTATTATATTTTTAGCCAAAAACCAAAACTTAAACCTCAACTGGTAGAATTGAGCGTCCACTTTTCAAGGCACATAACATGTCCGTTTCAAGATGGGAATGAACTCAGAATGGTCCCCTGAGTTTTTTATGATACACACAGACAGTGCATGGACCAAGGAACTCTTCTGGTGCCTTGAAAAGTGGACGCTCAATTCTACCAGTTGAGGTTTAAGTTTTGGTTTTTGGCTAAAAATATAATAGTTACCCCTTTTTCTTTTATGTATTTAATCTGACGTGAAGGCAGCGAGTCTTTTGCTTATATTGAGGTTCTAAATGTAGCAGGGCTAGGCTGCTTTAAACCCTAGATCCATGTCCCAAAGCAGGATCCTGTCTGCTTTGCAGATAGCTCGTGAGGGAAGCTATATTTATGGGACCTCTTTGCGAGTAACCCGTTGCACACGTCGGGCTAGCATCATGAAAAAGAAAAACTATGGTATTTGTCATTTACCATTACTTATTCGGACTATAGTGGATTTAATTATCCCAGAAGAGTTCCTTGTTCCATGCACTGTCTGTGTGTATCATAAAAAACTCAGGGGACCATTCTGAGTTCATTCTCATCTTGAAACGGACATGTTATGTGCCTTGAAAAGTGGACGCTCAATTCTGGCAGTTGAGGTT